>RYFJ01004301.1:0-43612 GCA_003991445.1 Oryza meyeriana var. granulata | reverse complement strand
ATTCTTGCAGAAAAAGTTTTTCAGCGGTAATTTAGTGAACATGTCAAAATGATTTTTAAAAATTACAGATACAGAAGCGCCAGAGAGGAAGGCAGACTATATATAACAGTGCAGTCAATTACAAGAATAACAATCGGCTGTAGCAGGACTATATAGAATTGAAGTATTTATATTTGTGCACTATTTTTTATTGGGCAGAAGTTTTTTGTAGAACTTTGAGCTCAATATAATATGGTTGTGACTTGTGAGTGTTGACAGTTTTTACAATAAATAGTTAATTGTCGAAATATCTGAGCTTATCCCAGACTGATTTGATTAACACTCAATTCTCTTGATATGATAAGAACACGCCAAGTAGAATGCAACTTACTCCGAGCCATGTTCTTAATGACCAAGTTTTGAATTCATGACCTTTTTTTCGATACAATGTGATTCCATTATTTTTTTCGATAGCATTTCTATAAATAGTTTGCTGATAATTATGTAGATTTCAATCTTTGTGGGATATGTTCATTACGTCAGTATTGTTTTCTCAAAGATTATAATTTCAATGAGAGGGTAACAATGCTAGTGAATAGCAATTGAACAATTGGGCTTATGACTGTCAAAGCAATTAAGGAAAAAGTGACGTCACGAGAGGTCCATCAGCTTTAAAGGCCAAGCTCAGTTATAAACCATAGTTATAGATTGTTGATACATATAATTGGTTCTATGTTTGTTACGGCACTCCAAACATCAAAGAATGGTTTGAAAGAGTCATAAGGAAATGAGCATTATAGATGGCCATTGGGGAAAAAAAAATGCAGGAGATTCCACATGAAGCTTGTAAACAAACAGATGAAATTGCAGATGATAGAAGGGTAGAAGCAGAATAAACGTTATCTGGCGGAGGCGGCACCTCAGATAGCATTGACCTGCTCACTCAAGGCATAGGTCTAATACTTGTATGCTAGCTTGAATGTTTTGGCAACAATTTTTTGAAATTCTGACCTTCATCTAAGCTGATGTTATTAGATATGCCAGATGTACAATGAGTTTTGTTGTTTTTCAGCTAATATGATGCAAACATTTGTAAGCATTGTGTTTCAGAGATGGATTTCAAGTGTAAAATCAAATTGACGTGAGATGGTATCTTGCAAGCTACAGTTCTAAGTCTTAGCTCCGTAATCAGATTACTTGGTTAAAACAAACATTCACAGGAGTACCCCGCAAAACCTAACAACTAAGGTAATTCAGCATCCACTCCCCATTGACTGTACGAATCCTTACTTTTTGTTTACGACTGACGGAAACAAACACCACGCCAGATTGTTTTTTTCCTACACAAGAACAAACGTGACTCATTGCCACAGAGTCAACAAATGCAAGTTTTTTAGACAGTTAACTGGATCATGCATCACGATGATGAATAACCTATTGTGAGAGCAGGATTTAATCTGGTGGGTGGAGACATCCAATGACCGGTGATCCTGTCAAAATGCTAGTGAAATTGCACTGTACATTTTCATGAACTGTCAAAATAAGCAAGGGAAAGGAGTCTTCTTTAAAGCAAACAGAATGATCACGAATGCATATACAGAATGCACAATAAGGAATGGTTGGAGGTCATAACATCTAAATCAATCATGACACATTGGTTCGGTAGAGGAAAGTATATAAATGGAAGCATTATCATGCAAAGTATAACATTTTTTTGCAGTTTGCAGATGTATAGTGGGATTGTTGATAAACAATATTTCAGTATATGTAACACAGAAGCCAAAGATGCACTGAATATGGCAGGTCCTATCTTTATTAGACACATTTTTGAGAATTTAATACCTGATATAATGGGATGCCATAAGTTTCTTTTTCGATAGCATTTATGTACAACCTGTTTGCATACAATTAAGTATGAGATTTTAATCTTGCGGATATGTTCATGCAGAGAGTCAATAAATGCTAGTGAAATCAACAAGTGTACTAATCAAGGGAAAGAGTATGCCTTCCAAGCCAAACAGGGCGGCTCCACAGGCTTGAAAGCCTCTGTGTGACACTATATTATAGATGCATAAATTATTTCACAGCTTGTTACAGTCACTACTTCACAAACATCCTAGATGAATTAAAGATTGAAAAAGGAAATGGCATCTATCTAGATGGCCAATTTGGCAGAGAACTGAAGCAGGAGATCTTCACATATAAGCTGTTGGTAGGGCAACAAAAGATGAATTCGGACAATGCTGCGAGAGCACCTCTAGATAGCACTGATTTTGCTCTAACCTCCAACCTACGTTCTAATATCTTGACGGCTTATCCTAATTCCACACATCAATTTTCAACAAAATAGTATAGCACTGGATTCACGGAAATTAGAGAACAATAACTGAGCCCAAAATTCCACTGAAGTGGGCATCTGATAAACGAGAGATCATGGGCGATCCCGCGGTAGGAAGAATCGAACATCTTGCCTTTAATTTGGGAATACCTGACTGAGGTGCTGAGGTGGATGCACCGGTGGAGCTGTCGACATCACCGCGAGGGTGCCGCCGTGCGCTGAAGCTGCGCCCACCATCCGCCGTGCTGATACGGTATACAACGGCCTGGGTGCTGGTTTCGCCATTGCGGCCGCCCGCTGACAGTGTTGAGGATCAGGTACATCCCAGTTCCATCCACATTTTTCTTCGAGAGGTGTCAGTGTTTTAGTTGTGTGGACTGTGGAGTGAGTCTGTTGAGTTTCCTAAAATTAATAATTTTGTATTATTGTTCAAGTTGCTATGAAAAATAAGTGATTTGACACATAGTACATAGTCTCAGATATTATGGTTCAAGGAGTTTTAGAAAATCACACATTAACAAATTTAACTAGGTACTATAGTAAATAAAAATGCTTCATCTTATATAGCTATAATTTATATATGTCTGTCAAATAGTATAAATCTAAATATTTTACATGTACTTTTTGTAAATTGTAATTATGGTAGATAAATAAGTGTGGTTTTTTTTAAAAATCTAGGACATAATACCTGTATTTATGTGCCACATATTAAAACCATGTAGTTTTTTGTGAAACTTGGTCCAACTTTGACAAATTGACTTTTTTTATAAAACTTATTTGCAGAATGGACTGGACTAAAAACTAATTTGAAGAATGATGCTGAGATATAATATATCAGCACCATTAACATTGGCACTGAGTTACTATCTCGAGGTGGCTGTAGTCGGTTTTTTTCTCCAGCATGGCAGGTTGTGGTTCAACCCCATCATTGTGGAGTTTTTAATGTTTTTTCTACTTATCTCTCATGACTACTTTCTTCTACTCAATTTTTCTTTTGAAAATCACATGTTTTGTAAACTTATTTATTTAAAAATTTGGAAAAACAAGATTTGACAATTTGAATTATATATTAGTCTTAAAAATATTTAGCTCAATAATGTTATAAATTTGCATTTTAAACTTGAAGTAAGCACAGAAGTAAAAGGATGTAAATTTAATAGTTATTAACTAATGGTTATTAAGGTAATATTGTTAATTTAGGTTCCCAATTTGTTCCTTCAAGTTTAAAATAAAATAAAATTA
The DNA here is from genome assembly GCA_003991445.1 of Oryza meyeriana var. granulata. Lineage (NCBI taxonomy): Eukaryota > Viridiplantae > Streptophyta > Magnoliopsida > Poales > Poaceae > Oryza > Oryza meyeriana. Next base: position 40,053 of record RYFJ01004301.1, on the reverse strand, counting down.
AAAAATGCAACTTTCAAAGAACTTAAAAAGAAGCAAGTCTTAGATTTACGGTAAGTGGGGAAAAAACTATCAAAAAGATGAAGGGGCTAGGAATGAAACCCTTGACATTTAGATGGACTAAGCGTATATACACACTGTGCTATCTACGGATTATGTCTGATGAAGATCCACTAGATATTAGTACGAAACAAGTAGGTCAGCACCAACTTATGTTGGCGCTAAGACTCTGGTGACGTGGCAAACTTTGCACTCTCGGACAAGAGCTCAATGTCAAAGGTAATGGCATTGAGATGTTATATTTTTTGGCGCCATAGAGTTGGTGATGAGTGTTGGGGTTCATTTTTAAAATTATTTTTGGCGAGGTTCATTCTTAAATAAGTTTTATAAAAGGGTCAATTGTCAAAATTTGGGTTGGTCTCTAATACCTGTGATTTTGTGAATTTACTTCAAATAAAATGTAAACACTTCTCTAGTTTTTCTAGGGGACTAAAAGAGAGGTGAAATTAAATAGATGTAGAAATTAAATGAGAGATATTGTGATTGGTTAGATGAGAAAATAGGTTATAAACTAAACGTGAGATGGTGTGATTGGTTGAGAGAGGAAGTTTGTGGAGGACATGGCCCTCTGGGTAGCATTATGGAAGTTTACGACTATCTAAACAGGAGGTAGGCAAGCTCCATGGTGTTAGAGATAGAGTAGAACTTGAAGATATGAAGACGTACCCTTCAAGGCATGGGCTAGAGTCCTATACGGGTACCCTTATGTAGCTTATTGTAAATAGAATAGGAAACCCAGTCGTACTCGGCTGGGTAGCCAAATAAGTAACCTATCCCCTATAATGGGAGCAGGGGTCCCACCAAGGGAAACTGTAACACGACTGAATTTTCCATATAACAAATATTTGAAAAGAAATTTTAGAAATTAATTAAAGCTCAAGGAGTGTAAATAATAAAATACAGAAAAATCTTATAGCAAAATGGGCTTGGAATAATTTTATAAAATTCTTTGCTTTATTCTACTGTCCTGGAATTTTCTGGGATTTATTTGATTAAGGGAAGTATTTTGGTGATTAAATAGTGCTCACAGCATTTAATAAAAGAAAAACAAAAGAAAAAGAATAAATTCTCCCCCACAGTTCATGGGCCTGGTTCGGCCCACTCCTTTCCTCTTCCTCGCCCTCCGCGCGCTGCGTGACACAGCCGTCAGCTCGCCACCGTTTCGCCGTGAGTGCCCGCTGACAGGTGGGGCCTACCTGTCGGCTTTCGACTCTACCTCCCAACAAGGGGAGCCCTGTTCATCGCCGATGCACCGCTACCTAACCACAATCTCCATGGAATCGCTCGATGCGTCGGTTGGCCTCGGATCAAATTGGTTGAGGGGAAACGGAGCCCCTGGTCCCCCTCTATCTTATCCCCAAGAACCGGAGCCCAATCGCGCACGGTTGAGGAGATCGGTTCGACGAAGCTTCCCCGACTCGGATCCATCTCATAATCCGTGTCGCCCCGTGCAATCTTCGCCGGACCGAGCCGGATTTGCCCTTCTCCGCCTTAAATAGCAAGCTCGAGACCTAGGAGCTTTTCCGTGCATTAGTTTGAGCCCTAGCTAGCCCTAGCACCCTCCATGTCCAAGCTCACTCGTCACTGCGTGAGCCTGGTCGGTGTTGCCGCCGGGCTTCAGTCGCCGTTGGAGTTCGCCGCGCCTCGGTTGGCTCGCCGTAGCCACGAGTCTAGGCACCGTCCTGGACCTACCGGAGATCACCGGAGCACCATCGCCGTCGGGAAACCGAAGAACACCTCCGCTTGAGCTTATAACGCTCCGCCCTAGCAACCAAGCAGTGAACCAGAGAGGATCGCCGCAGAAATTGGCATGAACCAACTCCTACGGATACGCGATGTCCGGTACCAGTCCCAGAAAACTTGCTGGGTCCACACGGTCAATAGAGATGTATCCACAGCAATTAGCTCATAATAATATATAAACTATACCTTTATAAGTTGCGACTTCAGGAAGCCCTGAGCAGCAACTTGCAACAGGAACTGCAGCAGCAGAACGATAGCACAGCAAGAACATCACAAGCACGGCTTAGAGGATATGGAAGGAAAATATATATACAATTCACTTCAACTTCACTCATTTGATGAAGAGGAAGGGAAAAGATGAGTACTTGCGTACTCAGTCAAGTCACGGGAAAAACGTGAGTATGCAGGTTATCAAAGATAAGCTAAGGTTTATTTCGCAAATCTTTTCATTTGAAAACATTTCCGAAAACCTAAGTGTGAGTTGTCTTAATATGGCTGGAAGGAGGCTCTCACCTCGATCCTGTCCGCGAATTGCTTTTCAACAACTCGAGCGGACGAATCAAATTTTAATTGATCTCAGGTATTCTTATACCGCCTGTTGGACCACGACAGCGGTTTAGTGGATCTGCCCTTAAGCAGCTTCCCACTGTATCAACATCTATTATCTTTATTTCATTTCGTCCACCAGGACGTAACCTCATTTTCCTTTCACTTTTAGTCCTATCCAGGACATCATTTCATCTCATCGTCATCTTAGTGGCTCCTCGAGCCATTCACAACTCATCTCATCTCATATACTGCCCCCACACAGGAAGCCTAGTCTATGATGCCATTTGACATCCGGGTCACACAGCCCGTTTAGACCACTCAAGTCATCATCAGCCATAAGGCCGATTCTGGTAATGATTCCCATACCACGAATCACTTTCACAAAGCACTTGCAAACAAATCTACGCTAGAGGAATCGCTTTACATTGCCCGTAACCGTGGGCGCGGCTGTTTGAATAGTTTATATACCTTGCAAAGGTTACACGCTTTACCCACATGACGCGAGCTTACTCCCATCACACTGATCAGTGTTGGGAGGTTCGCGACAAGGCCTTTCCAAAGCTTCCCAGGATAGTACGTTTCCCTATAATGGGGTTGCTCACTCTTAACCAAGTCCAGGAACACACTCTCCTGTATCTCAGGGATCACGGATATATCGCCTCATTCGCCCACAGTCGGACCGGCCAGCAATCCATATTTATTAGCAACGAAAACCATCCTGGGAACTAGTTCGCCAGGGGTGTCCCATTCCACCATGTGGTCGCACTGTGAGATGTTGGATGAATTCCTAAGGAACGGTCTTTTATGCGAATACGAAGTGCCACACCAGGCGATCACTTTGCACCATGGATTTTCGCAAATAAATTTTGTTTCGCAATCTCACCGACATCGCATGTCGGGTTTTGAAAACCTTTGGAAACCCTATTTTCCCAAACCGACAAACAATTGTGCTGGAGGTGGAACCATCGGAATCCATGCTCAGAGAGCATGGTCACCGAGGTACCACGAGGTGGAGCGACAAGGAATAGGATTATCAAAGGCCTCAGGTCTGTGCACTACCGGGGAGGTCATCGGTTCGACACGCAAACGCAAGGCCGATCAATTTAACATGTAACTAACCATGTAATTTTTGCAAACAAAATATTTAAATTAGGAGCAATATGGTCAAGGAGTGACTTGCCTCAGTCTTCGTCTTGAACTTCACAAAATCCGACGTCCGCAACAAAATTTTCCGAAGCATTGACTACGTGTGAAACGAGAGAAAAACAGACAAAACCCTAGAAATAATATACTATTATTAATAACTAATAGTGCCATGTGGTAGATCTCATTTTTAGAAAAATTTAGAGACTTGAACGGGCTCAATCGGAGTTATGGTTGAAAAGATATGTATTTTAGAAGCTTTAGGGGATTTTCTGGAATTGAAAAGGAATTAATTGAATTTTTGGAAAAGAATTTTTTGGAACAGTGGGCTGACAGGTGGGTCTACTGTCAGTGGCAGGGAGAGAGGAATGGGGGCTGGACACTTTGTCAAGGTAAATACGAGAGAGAATGAGATAGGGGCCCATGTCCAATGGAGAGGGGAGGAGAGTGACCGGAGGACCCACAGGCAGTGAGACATGAGAGAGAGCAGGGTGGTAGGAGGGCCCACTTGCAGGTAGAGGGAGAGATGAGAGACTGACATGGGGGTCTACATGTCAGTGTGATAGGAGGGAGTAGTATTTTCACTCTGCACTTATTTAGATGGGTCCACTTGTCAGTTGCTTGGGATTAATTGAGCGGGGCCTGAGGGTCAAGTGGGATTAGCGCACGGGCCCACATGTTAGGGACCAAAAGAGGGAGGAGTGCTGGATGGGGAATAGGAGATGGTCGGTAGAGATCGAGGGCGCACGGCGTCCAGAGAGGAGCCGGGGCGAGCGGTGGCGGAGGGAGGAGGAACGGAGCATAGAAATGGAGGCGGAGGGGTTGGGAGACTCTGAGTGGGCTCGGATTGAGCTGGGGTGGTCGACGGGGTGGTCGACGTCGGACCGGGGGTGGCGGCAAGGAGGTACGGTGGTTGGTTGTCGCCGAGACCAAAGAGCGGCGGAGGGGGCTGGGGCTTCAGGTTTGGATGCGGAGGGACGAGGGGAAGTGAAAAGATTTAGGCATTACCAGCGGCGAAGGGTGACAGATTGACGACGGGCATCAATGTAGAGAGGTGGCGGCCGAATTTGGGCTTTTCCTCACGGCAGCGCTCGGGTGCAATTGGGGGCTCGGTTGAGCTCGTGGGGTGGCCGGGAGCCCAGTGAATCGAGCTTCGGAGCGGTGGTTTGGGGCGGGTCAGATCAGCATCTATGGCGGTGGAGAGAGAAAGCTTGAGTTTGGGACGATGGCGTGGCTCGGTGGTGGATTTATAGGCGCGGGTGTGGTGCGTCGCGACGACGGACAAAGGCGGTGGAGCTCACAGGATAAGGCCAGAGCTCTAGTTGACGGGACCCGGCGCTGCTGAACCTCTGTGGCCGGCGTCATCATGCCTCCTCGTGCTACCGTGAGAGAGAGGGGGGGAAGGGACAGGGGGGTATGGTGACGGGACGAGGTGACCTATCGTACCTACTGACCTCCGGGGCTCGGCGCTGAGGAACGCGACAGCGGCCAGCTTCTTGACTCTGTGCTCGAGGTGATGACGGCGGTGTGTGTCTTGCACCGTGCGCCAGGATAGGGGAGATTAACGATGGTGCCCACGAGCTCTTGAGGCAGTGACAGGCCGGTTCAGTGTGGGACAGGGAGAGAACAGAGAGAGAGGTCGGGAGAAATCGAGAGAAGAGAGAGAAAACAGAGAGAGATCGAGGGAAGAAGAAGGATCTGACGGCAGGTGTGGGCACCCCGGAAGTGCATTATGGAGAGTAATTATTATGACAACGCGAAATATCTAGATGGATGGGGTCTCGAATAAATACCGAATAAATGCGGTAACCATCCATCCTCATTGCAGCCTTGCCATAATCTTTACCCACTCACAATACAAATCCAACGCGCCGAATTCAGAAATAAAGAGATATTTGGAGAATTGATTCACCAGTCCCAAACGGCGAAGTGTGCCCGTCAAACCACACGAAGGTGGCGACCAAACACGATACACACTTCTGGGGACATGGTCTACGGTTGAATCAATGTCCATGGATCTCATCATTTCTAAATTCATACTCATGTTCAGCTAGTCCCTAGGAAAGCGACTAACTTCACACTTTCATCGCAAGCAATTGATAAACATCACAAGTACTCTAAATATGGATAAACGAGCAGTAGGGTTATAAATATTACATAGAGGGTTCACACCCTAATTCATCACAGAGTAGCACAAAAGATAGCAGCGGAATATATATAAACATAAAGGGTAAAAACCAGTGGTGCCAAACCAAACCACAGGGCAACTGACTGGGGATAGAGCATAACTTCGACTACATATTATCCTCGCCACTCTCGGCGGGATAATAGTAGACCACACCAGTGTCGTCATTGTCCTCACTTGAAAGATGCAGCGTGAGTACACAAGTACTCAGCTAGACTTATACAATAATAATAGTTCAAAGGAGTAATGCTAGTCTCTACATCAAGGAGTATGGCTATGTCGATCTGATTTTGCATAAAGCTGATTTTATTGAGCAAGTACTACATTTAAAACATAAGCATTTGCAAAATATAGCAATTTGAAAATTTAGGACAGCAAGCTTATAGTTCTAAAATGTAATTAAAAGTGAGCACAAACCATGCTCTAATCATCATCCATGGGCCACCATTGCCCAAACAATTATGCTACACAAGCATATCATTATCCATGACTAAAACCAAGTCATATTTATCATTAAAACCTTTTATATAAACCCATCCATTCATGACTATCCTAAGTCATGATATAACAACATAATTCCACCTCCACATATCCCAAGTTGGATGCTAACATGAGTGACTAACACATCAAGCGATCGTCCTGTGACCGTGGACACGGCTATTCAAATAGTTCTTACTCTGATCAGAGGTGTACATCTTTACCCACACGATGTGATAGAAGCCAAACGGCTACACTCTAGTTTGATCCGTACCTGTCGGTACCCACACTCTACACATTGAGTGCGGACTAGAGGTCACAACAAAACCTTTTGCATGCTTAGCCCTAACCACCTAAATCACGTCTGGGCCCCCGACGACTTAGTCACGTGCGTGCGTGGTAACTAAGGCGGGCTCACCGTTGCGGGAGGCACCTCCGGCCAAAACCAGGCTCGCACGAGGTCCTCCAAAGGTCTCCCCTCACGACTGACGGATGGGCATAGATGGCCACAGCCTCCCGTGCTACTGAGTTAAGCCGTCCCATACTGGCGTGTGGAAGTACGTAGGGTGCTTGAATAGATGTCAACATGTTCAGTCCTTAACGACCCAGACGGAGCTATGTGCATCGGGGAAACACCATCCCTTCATCGCCCTATCATCCGTAAGTCAAACATATTCTTAATTATAAATCAGAAGTTATTCTTTTCAGATTTTAACCCATCCATTCGCATTAACTAGTTTTGAACCGATAGCTCCATCTATCGGATTTTTCTATGTCTAGAAGTAAGCATGGCTAAGCATTTGATAAAATAAAAGTATCCCAAAGTCCTTACCCAGGGGTGACAAGGTATAAATGTGGAATCAACAGTCAATGATTGGAAATGCATACAATTAGGTAATATTGACTCTACCCGTTTTCCCATTTTCAAAAGACCGAAACATGCATATAGATATTGCTTTCACAAACAAAATAATTTATTGAAAATATAGGTTCAATATACTTAGATGCTTGCCTTGCTGCAGCGAGTGGTCACACTCAACCTCTGGTTCTTGCTCCACGTACTCCGAATTGTCTGAATCTACCGATAAAAGCGAATATGCAAATAAAAATCAATTAAATATGCTCATGCAAAAATGATCAATAAAATCTGAGATAAATACAGTAGGTAGGGCATGTCCTAACAAGATTTTAGGAGAAAGAACCAGGTCATTTGCATCTCTGGATTGGGAGATACAAAAATAATAAAATAGGAAGGCTGAAATGGCAGTTTTGTAATTATTTATTGTAATCTTAAGTTATTATATTTGACTGGCATTTTCTATTAAGATTTCAAGAAGGCATGTATTTTTATATAAAAAGAGCATAACCCACTGGTTCCAACAAAATTTGGTTCACTGAAATTTGATTTAAAATGATTTAGTTGTGAAATTCTCAAGTTTGTCAAAAAGAAAGGTTAGAATAATACTTAGGCCTATTTTGAGAGGTAGTTTTGTCAAATACAAATTATCCACAGTAAATATTACAATTTTCTGAGTTAAACAAAAGTGGTTTCATATTTTTAGCAGTTAGGATGAATTTTCTAGAAATTTATAAACTTCTAGGTTATAAAGATGTATATAAACGATATTTCCATTTTTAGAGAAAAATACTACGCAGAAGTTCTCACTTTTTATTTTACAACATTGAAGAGAACATTTTTATGAATCCATAGAAATTTGGTTCACCTCAGAAGGAGTTATAATGGATTTTATAGGAAAGATTTTCAGTTTCTTAAGCCAAATAATCATTTTTTGCTTCATAATATATTTATGGATATTTTCCTGTACAGAAGTGTCACATTTTATTTCACAGCATTGAAGTTTACAAAGTTACAGAACTAAAAATTGGTTTCACTCAAAAAAGAAGTTAAATTGGCCAAGTTTATGGATTTACCAAGTTCAAGCATTTTTCTGTTGGGAATTAAATCCTTAATCATTTTCCTATTTCTTTTTCTTTTCTCTATTCCTACAGCTCGGGCCCACATGCCAGTGGCACAGAGCAGGGCAAGCGCAGGTAGAGCGGAGGCAGCGAGCTTCTCGGCGGCGGCGATGGCGAACGGCGGCGTTTCAGACGGCGCAGCCAAAAGAGAAAACGAAGAGGAGTCTCGGGAGAAGCTGTAGGTGGTCTTCTCATCGCCGGCGGTGGCCGGAATCGACGGCGACGACGGCAGAGGCGGCAGACTAGCTCGGGTTGCATATGGACGTGCCAAAATAGCCACAAACTAATCCAGGAAAATAATAGAACAGGCGCTAGGGGTCATGAGGAGGCTCACCGTGCTTTGGGATCGGCTGGGCAAGCTCGCGCGAGGCCGACGATGGGAAGTACTCCGGCGGCGGCAGAAACCTTTGGGTTCACGTGGTTGGCTCGACTCGCTGTTTGCACGGTGGAAACAACCCATGCAGGAGGTTAAGAAGGTCACGAGGATGCTACCAGTGCGAGGAAACGGTCTAACTCTCACCGGGTAGGGAGAATCGACGGCGGCGGCAGTTGGCCGGAGAGGAAGAAGATGGCCTCGATCTCAAACTTCACTGCACCATCTCCCGATTCCTTCTGCCGGTTGTCTTCTGGGAGCAAGGTGATGACACTGGCGAGCTGGCTCGGTCAGCAGTGTTCTGGACCGGCCGAAACGGTGAGGCGACATCGGCGACGGTTCTGCAGAGCCGAGACAAGGCACGGCGGCGACTTCGGCCAACGAACCTAGGGCAACCAAGTGCAAAAATGGAATGGTTAGGAGTGGTGGATCATGTTCCGATGGTTGGGAAAGGATGGAGCTCACTAGAGCAAGCTCAAGCTCAACCGAACACCTTCGGCAGCAGGGAAAATGGCTCTGTCTCCGGTGATCTTTGGGGATTCCGTCGGCTTTCTCGGTGGGACCGTGGAGAGGAAAGGAAGGAGACTTGGCTGGTGAAGTTTGGGGTGAAAAGGTCGAGGTTTCCCAGTGCTATGCTTATCTCTGTGCCTTTGTATGCTGTGAGGGAGAAGAAAGAACAGGGGGCTGACACGTTTGACATGCACTGCTGAGCTGCCTCAGTTCTACAGTGCCCTTGGGTGGGTCCCACTTGTAAGAGGATATTTTTCTACACATTTTTGGTTAGCTTTAGTCTATGACTTGTGGGTGCTTGAAGTTAGTTCCTAGGGAGAAGAGAGGAGTATGGGTGAATTTTCTGGTGCATCACACTGTCACATGCTATAGTAAGGCTGACAAGTGGGCCAGGGTCCTGTGGGTCCCATTTGGAAGTGAAATAGAGAGGAGAAATCTCTAGAGACTAAGTGTTGTGAGCTGTATGGACAGCTGTCTTGCATCTGTGATTTCAGTAGGTTACCAAGGGATATAATTCATGGAAAAATTATTGGAGGTAGAGAAAGATGTGTTTAACCTGCTGACCAAATTTCGTGGTCAGAAGTGGTCTGGTTTGCCTTTGGTAAAATTGGAAAGTGGGGTTACTGATCCAGTTTTTCTGCAGTTTGATTTGTGTCCCTAGGGCTTTGCTTCTATTATTTTATGTGACTTCTTTGGGAAATAAATTGAGCCAAAATTACTGGTGGTAGAGTTCTTGTTGACACAACTTTTGGTAGAATTGCACTACCTAATTGATCTTCATTTTTATTTGGTGAATTTTAGAAGTAAACCAATTCATTTCAGCTAGCTTCCTAGTTCTGCTGATTTGAGTGATTTTATTGAAGTATTTATTGAAGTGATAAAATCATGTAAAATTTACAGTGGGTTAAGTATGTGAGATAGTGCTCACAGGAATTTTTCCATGATTTTATGTGCAACCAATCATCTTTAGAAATTCCACAGACTATACCAATACATATGCATCCTATTATGAAAGTGCACTCTAATGATAGTAGGGCATAACCCTAATTACCTGAAATTAGATTTAGGGCTGTGACAGCAGGGCCCGCGCATCGGGGGGACAGCTTCCAGGAGGAACGCTGTCAGGCAGGGTCCGCGGCCGGGGCGCGTGTCGCGCGCACAGGTGGCTGCGCTTGCGGTCGCTCGGGTGAGGTGATGACAGGTGGGTCCAGGAGCGGCTGAGCTGCGCAGGAGGCAGAGGCCGAGCGAGTTGGGCTGGGCTGGTTTGGTTGCGGAGAGGAGGGGAAAGGAAAGAAGGAAGAGGGCCGAGCAGAGCCGGGCCGAGGAGAGAAAAAGGAAGGAGGCGGCCCATAGGAACAGTATCTTTTGACAATTTTCCAGGGATTTATTTAAATTGATTTTGGAGGATTTCCAATAGGGATTTTGATCCAAAATTTTATATTTTGGACCACATAATTTTGGAGATTTAATGGGGAGGACTTTTTGAGGTATTTTTCTGGATTTAGATATATATATATATACATATATATATTTATATGGAAGAGATGGATAGGAATTTTTGGAGAATTGAAAAGGTATTAATTTTGGAAATTTGATGGTTTATCTCTATAATATTCTCAGGAATTAATTAAGGGGATTTCAAGAGGGATTCATATATACATATACACATATATTTATATATATGTATATATGAGAGAGGGATCTAGAGAGAGTTTTTGAAAGGACAATTTGGTGGTTTAGTTTCGGATTTGGGATTTGGACTTCTTGGACTTTTGGGAATTTTGAGAGGGGTTTCTGTGGCTTGGATTTGAGCACAATTGATCGATTTGTAGATGGTATTTGGGAAAGGAAAGAGGAGATTCAACAGGCGACTTGGATTTAAAACTGGGACTTGATACTCAGGGATATTTTGTAATAGAATAGAATTGGAGCACTGGAGCACCTCGAGGGAATTTTAGGATTTGAACTCAATTCTTGGGATTTGAGGATGTTAGGAAATGAATAACTTTGGAAATTTCGGGAAGGGAGTTCTCGATGGAATTCAGAGTTTTTCTGAGAGGGACAAAATCAGAGGATTTAAATAGAGGGCTTCAAAGGTGATTTCCGAAGGGTTTTTATTAGAGGGTTTCGAATTGCAAAATTCGAATCCGGGTACAGAGAATTTTGGGAGGAGCGAAATAAGAGTATTTTAATGGAGTGCTTCGAACTGCAAAGTTCGAGGCCGAGTATTTGATAGAGAACTTTTGAGAGGTATTCGGTGTTGAATTTTCCGAGGAATTTTGAGAGAGAGTCGAATTGCAAAATTTGAGTTTCGGAGTTTAGGGGGAATTTGGGATCGAGATTCTTAGGGTTTCAAAGGAGGCTTTGATCTGAGATCTATAGCACTTAGTCCTTAAGCACACTCAAAAATCCCAAAGTTTTTGAAATTAGGATTTTTACTAAAATAGTTTTTAACAGCCCGAAAACCGGGGCATTACAGAGCTCGCTGCCTGTGCCTCTCATCGCCGTTCGCCGCTCGTCTACCCACGGTGAGAACCCCTTCGATCTCCTCTACCCGTTCCCGCCCTCGCCTTGCACCACCGCGCTGCCAATCACCGACGACCCTCGGGTCCAGTGCCGCCACTGTCATCGCTGTCCTTGAGCTACCGGGAACCAATGTGGATGCCGCATCAGCCGCCCGGTCAGCAGCGGGGTCCCGTATCCTGAACAAATCTCAGCCGTCGGATCTCCCCGATTAGATCTCAGCCCTTAGATTGTTGGGTCAAATCATAGCCGTCCAATTGAGGTTAGGTAAAATCTTAGCCCTCCGATCTATCTTAAAATCGTGGATCAATCTCGGCCGTTTGATTCGATCGCATCGCATTCCAGCCGTCGGATTGAACTGTGGACCTCGGTGGACTCAGTTAACCGTGAACCCGAGCTTTCCCTCTCTCTACCAGTTGGCCCCTTCGGTCAGCCGGGTTCCCCTCTCTCTCTCCCCAGTGACGTCATAATTCTTTTATCCAAATTAAATTAATTCCTTAATGATGCAATAAATCGGTTTAATTCTTTTAAATGCTTTTAAAAAGGGTTTAAACTTCTAAAATTCATAACTAATTCATCCGAACTCCGTTTGGGGTGATTCAACCTGCAAAATTTTTTTAAAATCAAGATCTACCTATTAAAAATATAATATTGTATGTTCATGTGTGTTGATGTACTGTTTTGCTTATTTTTGTTTATTGCCTTTAGCCGCTAATGTTCCGGAAGAGTCGCAGTTTCTCGAGGAGAGTTCCGAGGCCTGTGAGGAGCAGCAAGGCAAGTCACACAGATTTCTCAGCACCTTCGAGTATATTGTTCCTATGTTTAAAGCTATATTTTTCCCTTCAACTCTGCATTTATTTTAGAATGTCATCGGTAAAGGGAAACCCTAATCCTTGTTTATGGCCTCTTTGACTTGATTACCGGATATTGTACCTATGGGACATATGTGACTAACTAGCTTTATGTATGGGTTAGCTAGAATAATTCTAGGACTCTGCTTAGCCCTACTTAGCAAATGGTAGCATAATTCTGGGCTATAACTTTGACCCCATTTATAATGGTTGGTTCACATGAAATGATGACTCCATTTACGACTGTGGTCGTGCGAGGATAATTTAATGGTCCACTAAAACTTGATTAAAAGGTGGGTTGCGAGCACCAGGGTTGTGAATGTTGCTAGCGGTGCTTGTGACAGTTAAGGACCGGTTCGCGGACTACTTGTTGTGAAGCAATACCTATGCTAACCACAAGCCAGAATGGGTAATGGCGGGAACCAAAGTGTAGTTCGTTCAACTAGAGGCCCCACGGTGTGTTGTGGCTGTGTCAATAAGACCACCATGGCTGTGTCAATAAGTCCATGTCTTGGACGTTATCACATGGTGGGTCTTTTCACAATTCCTTTCTGAGATATCATGGTGGTATTAAGGCGCACAGTGATGTGTTGTGCAGTTGTGTCTTGTGGGTAAATTGGTACACCTCTGGCCAGAGTAAAACTATTCGAATAGCCGTGCCCACGGTTAAGGGTGAGCCTAGCAATGTTTTCTGTGATTATTCCCATATTATCTCAATTTGGCTATTAAATGATGAATCATGTTTATCTCCAGGTGGGAGTATTTGGGGCTATACTATTTCAGAGAACATTATAGTGTTGATTAATACTTCTTAATTATTGACGTTTATACTACTCTCTTAAATGCTTATTTAAATGTTGTTTATGCAATTTGAGCCCTATTATGCCATCCTTTATTACCCTGTGCACATGCATACTTGCTGTGTGGCTTGTGAAGTATTTCATGTACTCACCTTACATTCAACAATCATCATTCAGAAGAGTACTTCAGCGAGGAGGACTACTTGGAGGATTGAGCGGGAGCTCGGTCAAGTTCGTGGAGTGGGTTTCGTCACATCGTCTTAGTATATTTTCCACTGTTAGAACTTTATTATTTTTGAGAGGTACCATTTGCCTCTGTAATAAATACTTTCAATATGTAAACAATTACTTTGATTATCAACTATGTCATGTGTACCTAGGTTGATTCCTAGATGAGGATTTACAAACAATAAAACTTCAGAATTTTGGATGGAAATTCTGGGCATGACAAGTTGGTATTAGAGCCATCTTGACCGTAGGATAAGCCCCTTGATACCCCTAAGAGCCTACTAAAAAAAGATTTTAATATTAGATCTGTCCTCCCCTCTTTCTTTTTAATTAGGGAAGTTAAGTGTACGAAAAAATCCCCCTTTGATTTAGTTAATTCCCTCTTATGAAAATCTAAGTTCTTATATTGAATTTTTTTTTGCAATTTCTTTACCTCTTCATTACTTAGTATTGTACATTCATTATTGTACTGGTTATGATTTTTTTAAAAAACCCTTATTTATGCTAATTCTTTTGCTCTTAATTTTGATGAAAACTTTACTATTTCTCTTTTTCCCTTTTTATTTGAAATAAAATTTGTTTTGTTAACTTAGTCAAAATCGATAAATTTTTTATTTCATGCTCAATAGATGGCAAACCGAGAGCCAGTGCATCTGTTTGGAGTTGGTGGATTTGTCAAGGAGCTACGAGACATGGCTTTCGCCATAAGGTACAATCCGGCCCCAGAATACAGACAAGTCACTCACAACCCCTGTGAAGAGAATTGCCGCGTCCGCCTCACGATTTCAAGTGAACGGGAAGGAATTCCATCCATGATCTTTGGAGCTGGAGGGAGAGATTTTGAGCATGCATGTCAAGAGGTGGCTCTAGAAGCTATTGGAGAACTTCGTCACCGCTACGCCGCTCGTCTGAGGAACACTGCTTACCGCTACCATCGGTCAAGAACCCACAACGACGAGTACAGTAGTTACCAGAATCCAGGAGCCGAGAACAGTAACACAGTGTCTTGTAAGGATGTTGAGTGCAATGGACAATGCTCGGGCTGATGTGGTGATCGTAGCTCATGAACAGGAGAATGAGAACTGCACCAAGATCTGTAGGCTGCAGAACCAAGTGGATCGGTTGAAGCGAGAGTTGGCCCTGGCCAAAGGAGAAGCACCCCCAGGTGGAGCCAAGATCTGTCGATGTTTTATACCGGCAATATGAATATGGGGCTACCCAGTGGGGGAAATTCGGTGAATTGCAAAGGAACACAAGGCGATTTTATACTGGTTCAGGCCCTCTATGTGAGGTAATACCCTACGTCCAGTTGTGGTTGTATTCCTTTGAGGATTTGTGTCGATCAATGATCTCGTGTGTTGTTTGTGCCCCCAGGGGGCGCCCTGCCTCCCCTTATATACTGGGGGCAGGGGTACAAGATAGGAATCCCAGCCGGATACGGCCAAGAGATTTCCTTCTTAGAGATACATCTTACCCGACTAAGATTATATATTCCTTTTTATACAAGGCAAAATCTACCGGGTGCTACTATATCTCTAACTACAAGACTCGGCCCATCCTCTATCTGAATGGCCCATATGCTTGTGATGATGTACCCGGGGCCCATGGCCTCCACAAGATCCGACCACCGCAAGGAAGAGGGTTCGTCTTCCACCTTGGATTCAGCTAGCGCTAAGGACCCATTTGCTGAACGACCAGGTCCCACTTCATGTAGTTCCATCGGTGGCTTATATTGATGATGCAGAAGAGGACTCAGAGGAGTCAGAAGCCATCACACCTTTGGAGGGGTCAGAAGACAATGGAGCTCGCACTCACTCTGATGTGGAGTAGGGTGATACTCAAGAAGATGAAGAGGAATTTGAACACAACTCGGATGCAAGAAGAAGTCCTTCGCCCCGTTGAGAAGCCCTTAGTAGCATCTTAGCATGAGTTACCTTAGATCGTTGTGTTAGCAGTTGTGTGCCTAGGAAATGCTTGTGTGTGAGTTTATGTCAGAGGGTGGTGATGTAACTGTTTAAGTTAGGAGTTGCTTGATGGTGTGAGAGTAAACTACATAAATGTTAATCATTCAGTTCAGACCATAAAAGTGAAAGTTTAAGTAATATGAAATCCGTCTCAAGGGCTCTTTCTATTCTTCTCGTCTTTGCTCTACAGATGGTGAACAGACGTAACGGAAGCAACCAGTATGGTAACTCTAGAAACAACAATCGTGGGGGTGCACCCAACGACCGCTGCATCAGGATGACAATCTTACCATTGCCCAGGTCTTGGCAAACCAAACACAGCTGATGAACATGATGTTTCAACATATGCAAAACCAGTAGAATCAGGCACAACTGCAGGCATCTCCTCCTCCATTGCAGAACAAGCTCGTAGAGTTTTTGCGAGTGAGGCCTCCTACTTTCTCTAGAACAACTAATCCTGTGGAAGCTGGGGATTGGTTGCATGCCATTGAGAAGAAACTGGACCTCCTACAATGCACAAACTAGGAGAAGGTCTCTTTCGCTTCACACCAGCTGCATGGTCCTGCGTCTGAATGGTGGGATCACTTCAGATCTAACAGAGCGGATGGACAACCTATCAATTGGGCTAAGTTCACTGCTGCCTTTAAGAAAACGCATATTCCTGCTAGAGTAGTGGCATTAAAGAAGCGTTAGTTTCGAGCACTGAAGCAAGGGAACCGGTTGGTGATCGAGGTTCTCTATGAGTTCAACCGTCTTGCCCGCTATGCACCAGAGGATGTTCGCACTGACTCCGATCGATAAGAGAAGTTTCTGGATGGATTGAATGATGAACTCTCAGTTCAACTACTCTCTGATAACTACTTGGATTTCCAAAAACTGGTGGACAAGGCTATTCGCCAGGAAGACAAACACAACCTAATGGAGCAGAGGAAGCATAGGATGGCAAGCTTCCAGGCACAGCAATCCCCTAGTCAGAGGCCACGTGTTGTAGAATCGTCTTAGACCTAGCAAGGTGGATCTTCATCGGCACCTCACCCGCAGCGCCAGTTCTACACCAACAACACTGGCAGCAACGTTGGAGCAAACCGTCCTCCTCCTCGGCTAGCTAATGCACCTGCTCAGAATCAGCCTGTCAAGAAGGAAGTTGGAGGGAAGACTTTGACTTGTTTTAACTGTAGAGACTCGAGGCACTTTTCAAATCAGTGCCCTAAGCCTGAACGCACCATGCAAGCTGCACCGGGACAGAACTCCATGGGCATGGTCAAAGCTCGGGTGAACCACGTCACTACTGAGGAAGCTTAGACTACATCGGACATCATCTTGGGTATGTTCCTTGTCAACTCAGTTCTTGCTACAGTATTGTTTGATTCTGGTGATACACATTCCTTTATGTCAGTGGGGTTTGCTAATAAAAATGGGATACCCATAGAAAGGATGAGGAACACCATGGTGGTAAATACTCATGGCAGCTAGATGCCCACTACCCTTTACAGTCCATCTGTGACTATAGAAATTTTGGGAGTCTCTTTTCTAGCCAACCTGTTCTTAATAACATAAAGAGATATTAATGTCATCCTAGGGAAGGATTGGTTAACCCGCCACAAGGGAGTTATTGATTGTGCCACCAGAACCGTGACCTTAACTTCTAGTTTGGGGAAGAAAGTGATCTTTCGTGTTTTCACTGCCTCGTCTTCTCCAACCTCTTTGAACTAGGCAATCTTAATAGAAATCCTTGTAGTACGGGAATATCCAGATGTTTTTCCTAATGACATACCTAAAATGCAACCAAAGAGAGATATTGAGTTTAGAATAGACCTAGTGTCACACCCTAAATTTAGCCACACAAAAATAATACCTGTGAAAAAGTCCCAAGAAATTAAATTAAAATGGCTAAAGGAAATAATTAAATGTGTGAAATGCAAAATAATAAGCTACTGTGGCTGGGAACATTTTTCCTATGTTCCTCTTGCCAAAATATATTAACTAGATTTTTAGTGGAATTTTCAAAGAACAGGAATTATTTTTAATAAATCAAAAACGAATATCGGAATTAAATTCGCCCTGGAAATCTTTTTCCTCTTTTTCTTTCTTCCTTTTTTTTCTCTTCTTTTTCTTCTTTTCCCCTACCGCTGGGCCGCCGGCCCGCTCCTGTTCTGGCCTGCTCGCGCGGCCGCGCCCTCCCTTCGCCCTCCCGTAGGCCCACCCGACGCCCGCCTCTCCCCACTCACTCTCACTATTGCGCGGGCCCCGCCCGTCAGACCTAGCTCACCGCACTCGCTCGCCCCTCCCCGCTGACAGGCTAGGCCCACCTATTAGTTTTGTCGTTCTCCTCCGTCTGAATCGGGTGGAGGGGAAAATCCCCTCCGCCGTTCGATCGGCGCCCGCCTCGCGTTCAAACTCCGTGGACGAGGTTGCCAAGCCGTTTCCCCATGTTTCCCGTCCTTCTCGCGCACGATCCCGTGCGGATTTAGCACGCCCCACCATCGCCGCCGTTCCCTCAACTCGCAAAATCCGGCCACTACGGCCACGATCTTGCCATCCCTGCATCTACTTAAACCACCACCGTACTCCTCCGCTCCTTTTCCCCCAAACACCGAAGCTCCCCGTGCACCCTAACCATCTCCGCACCGTGTTCCCGAACTGCCGTTGCAAATCACCGTCTTCAGCCGCTCGCCACCACTGCCATAGACGCCGCCAGACAGCCAGATCGCCACCACTAGCTCTGCCGTGCCTGAGCAAAGCCAGGCCGCCACCTCCGAGGACCTCTATGCCGCCGGAGGTCCGTTTCCGTCGTCGCCTTCCTCAGTAAGCTGTTTCGCCAGCCTTCGCTTGTGCCTCCCCGTTGATCCACTCGGTCATTTTGGCCCTAATTGCTTCCTACATTTTCGCCAGAACTCTCTCAACCCCGTCCACGCCTCTGTCGCCGGAAATTCTCGCCGGAATGCCATCTTCGCCGTCATCCAGTGCCTCCGCCACCGCCAACTCTTCTTCCTCGCCGCCGTTCGCCATGCTTCGGTCGCTGCGAGCCCTCGGTGAGCATCCCATCACCTTCCTCGTCTTCCCTGCTGCCTCGCGCTGTCCTCCGCTGGGCTGGGTGGTCGCCGGCAGCGACCATCGGGCTGCTCGCCCCGCCACGGCGCGGCTGCACCGGCGGGGGCAAGCCCCATTCGTCCTAGGCCGTCCGATCTGCCCAGGGCAGATCTGGACTGATTGTGTGGCCTCCCCCCCCCCCGCGGGAGCGTGCCTCCCGCCGTGTGGCTACCTCCCGCCGAGCTGCGGTGGACTCGGTCCGCCGTGCGCCGCTCTCCTCTGCGCCACTGACCGGTGGGGCCCGCCTGTCGGCACCGGCTTCCCGGTCCAGTGACGCATTAAATCGTTTAATTGCGCAATATCCCCATGCACCCTAACCATCTCCACGCCGTGTTCCCGAACTGCCGCCGCAAATCGCCATCTTCAGCCGCTCGCCACCGCCACCGTAGATGCCGCGAGACCGCTAGATCGCCACCACCAGCTCCACCGCGCCCGAGCAAAGCCAGGCCACCGCCTCCGAGGACCTCAACGCCGCTGGAGGTCCGTTTTTGCCATCGCCTCCCTCGGTAAGCCATTCCGCCGGCCTTCGGCCGTGCCTCCCCATCGATCCACTCGGTCATTTTGGCACTAATTGCTTCCTACATTTTCGCCAATACTCTCTCAACCCTATCCATGCCTCCGTCGCCGAAAATTCTCGCCGAAACGCCGTCTTCACTGTCATCCTGTGCCTCCGCCGCCGCCAACTCTTCTTCCTCGCTGCTGTTCGCCGTGCTTCGGTTGCCGCGAGCCCTCGGTGAGCATCCCATCACCTTCCTTGTCTTCCCTGCTGCCTCGCGCCGTCCTCCGCCGGGGAAGTGGTCACCGGCGGCGACCATCGGGCCGCTCGCCCCACCGCAGCACGGCTGCACCAGCGGGGGTGAGCCCCATTTGTCCTAGGCCGTCTGATCTACCCGGGCAGATCTGGACTGGCCGTGTGGCCTCCCCCCCCCCCCCCCGCAGGTGCGCGCCTCCCCGCCGCATGGCCGCCTCCCACCGGGCCGCGGTGCACTTGGTCTGCCGTGTGCCGCTCTCCTCCGCGCCGCTGACCGGTGGGGCCTGCCTATCGGCGCCGGCTTCCCGGTCTAGTGACGCATTAAATCGTTTAATTGTGCAATAAATCGTTTAGTAATTAAATTTGTATTAGAAAACACAATGAAACTTCAACAATTCATATCTAATTTATACGAGCTCCGAGTAAGTCCATTCAAATTTCATTAAATCAAGAAAAATATCAAGAATTCATTAAAAATATTTTTAGCTCATGTTTGCTTGCCCACATGTACTATTTTTAATTGTTTGTGTATTGTCTGTTATAGAATCCGACGCCGGTGACTCTTCCATGTATTACGAGGTCGTAGCGGAGTACGTCGAGCCGGAGCAAGGCAAGTTGCACTGTAATCCTGATCATTTTGTACCCTTTTTCGCTAAAATGCTTTGCTTACTTAAATAAACTGCATTATTTTCGTTATTTCATGTGGGAGGGTTATAACATTTATAATGATAGGACTGTGCCTTAGTTTTGAAACCTGAATCCTTGTCACCTGGGTAACAACATGATTAGATTGCTATTCTTAGGATGCTTAGCCATGCTTAGCAACATAGCTCACCTGGGAATTAAATATTATCATTATTTTGATTCGACTCAATGTCAGAAAAATGGAACTTTGGATAGGCTAATGTTAAATTACTAAAATTAGACCTAAATGGTGGGCTATGGGTGTATGGTTCTACTGGCCGCACCCATGGCAATTAAGGACCGGTTCGTGGGAACCCCTTCGGTAATTACTCGTACTTTCCACAAGCCAGCGTGGGTAATGGCTGGGCTTGTAGCGTTTCTTCTCCCTCTCCTAGGCACCGAAGAAGAGGGTGGGCGTGATGGAGTTGGGTTAGCCCGGGGAAGGGTTGATCGGCTTTCGGATCCATCGTGGCACGAGGGGGGTAGCCTGGCCAATATGGGGTGTCCTGTTGGCAGGTGTAACCTCAGCGTGGTGTGGATTGTTTGGGAGAGGTTGCATGAGTGGTCCTGTCATAGCCTCTTACGGGGTATCATGGTGATGCAACAGCGCACGGGAACGTGTGTGAGGCTGTGTCTTGTGGGTAAAGTTGTACACCTTTGATCAGAGTTAAATCTATTTGAATAGCCGTGCCCATGGTTATGGGCACGTTGGTCAAGACTCACTGTGATTAGTCTCACCTCTATTTAATTAATTTGGCTTAATGGAACTGGTATGGTTCAGGTGGATGGTGTGGAGTCTGGTTAACGTGGTGTAACGTTAATCGGTGGAGTCCGGTTAACGTGGTGTAACGTTAATTGGTAGGGGATGGTTGGGCCTGGTTAACGTGGTGTAACATTAATCAATGGAGAATTAATATTGTTCAATTAATCAACCTTTTACTGTTTGCGAACTACTACTGTTTGCAACTGCTTTTACGCAAGCAAATCCCTAGCCTACCTTTGCTTCCTATTGACATGCATAATTGTGGGTGTGATTTGTAGAGTACTGTGGGTGGTACTCAGCCTTGCTCCCTTTTCCCTCTCTCAGTGGTGGAGTACGCGTCCGACGAGGATCATCCTGAGGAATAGGCTAGCTCCGCTGTCAAGGTGCTTGTAGGATGGAAGCTACTGCTTGGCTAGATGTTTATAGACTTTAATTTACCTTTTCCATTGCATTTATGTAATATAATTTCATTCTATTTGTAAGACGCACTCTGTATGGCAACTTGGTAGGGATTTAATATACATGAATGTTCAGAATTTCGGTGGTAAATTTCTGGGCGTTACAAGTTGGTATCAGAGCCGAGCTTGACTGTAGGACCAGCCAAATGGAAACCCTAAGAGTCCTCTGAAATTCTCACTTGCATATGGTTCTCACATTTGGAGTTATTTTGGGAAAAGTGGGAATTCGTTCTTGGATTGGGATAAAATCTTGGCGGTTTATTTGACAGAAATTCTTTTTTTTGAGTCAAGTCAAATCTGGAGTGAAAATTTTATTCATGGGTTGGCATAGGTGTCCAAATTTTGGGAAAACATTGGTTAATTTAGGGGAAGGTATGATTTACGACATGCATAAAATATCTCTATTTGCTTTGCAATTATTATGTAAAATTTATTCGGTATTATTTGGTTTCGCAGTGGTATTTTGTCGGTCTCAAGTTTATATACAAATTATTTCCTGCATAAAATCATTGTTATTTCCAAATTATTTACGGTTCACTTATTTGGATCTGAGCATATATTGATTCCCCCTCCTTGCCTTCTATAGATGGACAACCTCCCCAACTAGCGTGGCACATACATGGGCGGTTTTGTGGAGGAGCTTTGGATGATGAGCTTCACTTTGGGGTACAGCCATGCCCCAGAGTACACTGCGGTGGAGCCCATGGAGGGTGAGCTCCCACACCGGGTTCGCTTGGAGCTGCCAGGTGAGATGTACCTCCTACCTACTATGGAGGTCGAGATCAGCGGACGTACCTTCAACCACGCCTGCCAGGAGGCCGCTTTCCGCCTGATTGGAGAGTTGCGCCAAAGACACAACTCTACCCTCCGCACCACCGCCTACCGCTACCTCCCCTGCTGGGTGCACTACCAGGTCTACAGTAGCTTCCAGCTGGCAGACAACGAGAATGACACCACCATCGTCTACATGAGGCGGGCGATGTTGGCCATGGACTACATGCATGCCAACTGGGTGCGTGCAGCCCACGACCGGGAGGACGCCAACAGGATGACCATCATTTGTCTCCAGAACCAGATCGACCGCCTGAAGAAGGAGGTCGCGGAACTGAAGGGACAGCCGCCACCTGGTGGGGCCAGGATCCATTTGACCTCGAGGAAGAGGACTCTTCCTCTAGTGCATGTTCAATTGGCCCCCAGGAACGGGCCACACGCACCGCCACCAGCACCAGCGCCGACGGGTGGCTGGATCAGCGCATCGTCAAGTGACGGCAGCTCTCAGGGAGGCACCAACATCCACGGGGGCTTCATTTCCACCGACGATAGCAGCTCCTTCAGTGGGTCCCACACCCACAGTGAGGCTAGCTCCACGGCTCACGGTAGTGTGGACTACGTGGGCGGATCCAGGAGCCGCACCAACGACGAAGTGGGCGATGTGATGGCAACAGGGTGCCCGATCTTCCATTAGGTAAGGATAACTCTCGATTTGGTGGAGAATCGACACTCACGATCCGGCTTCTAATCACCAAGACCCAAACCCTGCAATCGCAGTACTTTCCTCTCGTTATCAACCGTGCGCTGCCCGGTTGACCTTGCCACGAAGGCTAATCCCTGCATGCGAATCGAAGAACACAAGCAAGAACAAGAAAGATTACAACTCAATTGCAGATGAATGATTATACTCTCGAGTTGGGGTCTCACAAACCGATAAACGATGAAACTATTCAAAGACAGAATAATCTAAGCAAAACCCATCTTTAAACAATGACGGCTACTGTATATATAGGAGTTGGGACGTCTTAGGGTTATCCCTAGGGCTCACACCCCTTGGGCTTAGCCCACGACACAATTACAAGGCCCAAGGCCCAAAACAGACTCGGACTGGAAGAGGTACGTTTCTTGTTTTGATGATTTCAGACAGCTCATGAGGAATTTTGATGTGGGACCATAACCATCTGAAAGTAGACTCCATAAGCTTTCCAACAAGTACTCATGGGCCCTGAGATTCCTTCTGGATCAGCAGCTAGGTCCATTTGAAGTTGATGCTGTTAGGAAGCCCGAATCCAAATCCAAAACGTGCAGAACTTGATCTCTTGCCTTCTATGGACCAAAAGTGACGTGGTGATGTAGGAGTAGACTTGGGTAAAGTCTTGGTTTGGTCCCCAATCAACTTCTTTGTTCATCCATGCGTTCCTTCATATCCGAGCTAGTGATGTCCTCATCATCCTCCCCTTCTTGATTAGAAACCGTCCGCGGTTTCACCTTGTTATTAAGCCTGATGAACATATCTTTATCTTTCACCACATAGGGGGAGGTAGTGTTCGCATATGGTTGGATTCTGAAATTTTTAAACACGGAGAACACTTTGTAGTGTTGTGTAGCTCACAACACTCCTCTTCTTGCAAACCAACTTGCAACTCATTTAAACAACTAGAGGAACTAGATAGAGAATTATTTATACTCATGTGGTCCTCTAGACAAGATATATCATTATGAATAGGAGGTATATTAAAATTTGAACAAATGTATACTCTATGCACATTATATTCTCCTTTATTATCATAATTGCCAATAACATGAAAAATTACATGAGAAGGACATGGCAAATCAGATCTATCAAATAATTTCTTCCCTAAACAATTGAATGGACAAAGACCCAAGTATTTAAAGAAGATAGCAATCTAAGCTCTTCATTCTCGCTAGCAATGTGAACAACATGTCTAAAATCAACACATGGTGGTTCAACAACATTACTAACATGTTCATTCACTAGCTGTGGCATGGATATAAGTGAAGCATTGCACAACTCTTCTTTATCACAAGAAATAGGAACCAAATCATCATGTGACAAAGGTAATATAAAACACGATTCCACTGGTGATTGCTCTAAACTAGCATGATTAGTGGACATAGATAGCACATCAGAATTGTCCATACCTTGAGTGAATATAGCACTATTTCTGTTACCTTTGTTCTCATTTTCAAAAACTGTAGGTGCACTCTTAATTAAACCATCTTGAAATAGGTATGGAACAACAGGTGAATCTTCTTTTTTATGTCTTTCTTCCTTTCCTCATTACTTTTGCTCTTCTCAGATACCTGCAAAATATCAGTGCCCAAAGAAATATATTTGTTTTGCAATAACTCAGGTTTAGGAGAAGGCATCAAAACATTAGTATTATTACATTTATTTCTGTAAGCCTCATGGTTTTTAATCTTTTCCCTCTCAAGATCATCTTTCAAAATTTCAGCAGGGGACATAGGTAGCAACTTAAATTTCTTGCCATTATGTGTAAACGTGTACGTGTTGGTTCTACTATGGTGCACAACATCTCTATCATATATCCAAGGTCTACCCAAAAGTAGAGAACATACTTGCATTGGAACAACATCGAATATGGCACTATCATGATAACTGCCTACGGAAAACTCCACTTTCACAATTTTACTTACCTTTAACTTACCGTAGGAATTGAACCACTGGATGTAATAAGGCTTAGGATGCGGTTGCGTCGACAATCCAAGCTTCTCGACCATATCTGAACTTGCCAAGTTGCTACAGCTCTCACTATCAACGATAATACGGCATGCTCTATTGTGAACCACGAACCTTGATTGGAACAAATTGTGGCGTTGATTTTCCTCCGCTTTCTCCATTTGAGAACTTAGCACTCGTTGTACCAAAGTACTCTCAAGCGTGTGGTTTATGTTCTGCTTGGCAAGAGCAGCGTTGACTCCCTTCAGAATGGTTTCATTCAGCCCCTTCATCATCTGGTCAATGTAGCCTTGCATCTCGCTGTGAAGAACGCACTCTGCCATTTTGTCGGACCCTGGCATTGTTAGCAAGAAGACAGAGAAATCACAAAAGTATTATCCCTATCAACTACTACTATGCAAGGATAGTGGACACTCGCAAATGGCAGCACCTTACCGAGCTCTTACAAGGTTCTGAGACTAGCGAGCAAAGGATGGTACAACCGGTGGCTGGTCCTGATACCTTGAGAGCGTGATCTAGCGATTGCAAGGGTCGAGACCGTGCTGACCAGAAGTATATATGTGGAGCTTGGAAGGCCAAAAAATGTTAGTGGCACACAATTCAATAACAGATAGTAATGCTGAATAAATGTCCAAAGCACTTGTCCTAGTTGCTGGCCTAAACGCGTTCTAAACCAGATGTGATAAAACAAGGGACAAACAAGTATGAAAGGATAGCAGCAAGGAAATAAGGACAAGGCAAAAATACAGCACAAAACAGATGGCTCCCTGGTGTGTCCTATGTGCTCCTCTTCTTTTTTTCTTTTTTTATCCTTTTTTCCCTTCTTTCACACCCTTTTTTTTTTATTTTTCTGATACTTTTTTCACAACTAGGAGCATAGGAACAACAACCTCAGGAGGTGGCAGCTCAGTCTGATATAAGGTGTGGTCTGTAGAAATACACGAGCGTGCTTTAAAAAGAGTGCTAGAACTTTGAAGTGCGGAATCCAATTTTCCAGGCTGAATTTCACAAAAAAAATTTGGACAAACCTGACAAAGTCAGGGAGTAGCGGATGGGAAATTTTCTGTAGATGTCCGTAGACTATTTATTTGCCTGATTCCGAGTTCGTATGTGAAAGTTATGGCTATTTCAAGGAAGGTCCTCCGTATCAGTGTTTTGGTGAAGGCTGATTCGGGATCAGGTGGTGCTGTCTAGGGGGGTGCGGCGGATGGATCACGAACTGGACTCAAACACAATCTAAGCCAACAACCGAACTCGACCTAGGACACAAACTCAACACTATGGACTCTGAAACAGAATTATGCAAAAGGCTAAACGTGGTTGTAGGACAGGGGAAAAAAAAACTATGACTACTAATGTTGTTTCTGTGGCTTTTCTGGACTCTAGGTATAGGAAACAAAGATTGAAACAGGACGGAAAAGATAATACCTAACGGCCAACCTTCGCTCTGATACCACTTGATGGCAACGGGGTGCTCGATCTTCCGTTAGGTAAGGATAACTCTCGATTTGGTGGAGAATCGACACTCACGATCCGGCTTCTGATCACCAAGACCCGAACCCTGCAATCGCAGTACCACGTCTCCTCTCGTTATCAACCGTGCGCTACCCGGTTGACCTCGCCACGAAGGCTAATCCCTGCATGCGAATCGAAGAACACAAGCAAGAACAAGAAAGATTGTAACTCAATTGCAGATGAATGATTATACTCTCGAGTTGGGGTCTCACAAACCGATAAACGGCGAAACTGTTCAAAGACAGAATAATCTAAGCAAAACCCACCTTTAAACAATGACGGCTACTGTATATATAGGAGTTGGGACGTCCTAGGGTTATCCCTAGGGCGCACACCCCTTGGGCTTAGCCCACGACACAATTACAAGGCCCAAGGCCCAAAACAGACTCGGACTGGAAGAGGTATGTGTCTTGTTTCGATGATTTTAGACAGCTCAGGAGGAATTTTGATGTGGGACTAAAACCATCTGAAAGTAGACTCCATAAGCTTTCCGATAAGTACTCATGGGCCCCGAGAGTCCTTCTGGATCAGTGGCTAGGTCCGTTTGAAGTTGATGCTGTCAGAAGGCCCGAATCCGAATCCAAAACGTGTAGAACTTCATCTCTTGCCTTCTATGGACCAAAAGTGACGTGGTGATGTAGGAGTAGACTTGGGTAAGGTCTTGATTTGGCCCCCAATCAACTTCTTTGATCATCCATGCGTTCCTTGTGCTCGACCTCTTTCCCTTCACCCAAGCAAGTATCTCTGCAAACAAGAACACATAAAACTCATGGTGCAGTAACGGCTGTTCAAATATATAACACGTAAATCTTATGTAGAAAGCATGCACCTTTGGTTGATGAATAAATAAGGTAGCTATGGTCATATCCGAGCTAGTGATATCCTCATCACAATGAGCAGGAGCAGGAGCCGGAGTACAACTCAGACGACCGCAGGAGCCGCTCAGAGCACTAGACGCGTCGCCCTTAGTTTTGTCGTTTTCCTTAGTTTGATTTCCTGTTTAGTTGTAATGTTAGGATGTTTGCTTTGCTTGGGGTTAGTTGGTGGCATACCGTCTGTTGTGGTATGTCCGCCTGTTAACGCCAACATTTGGTAAGGCCCTGTATCAGATTCGGTCAAACGGAAAATTGCAGTCAACTGGCGGAAATTGATCCAGAAGAGACCGATTCCGGAAGGGGGCCATGAAGACCACTATATGGCAGTTATTTACTGTATATATTAATTAGGCAAGCGCTTATCTTAGGAAACCTGACCTCGTGTCCGGTTGGGTCTTATTAGTGTTTTCTGTTATAATTAGGAAATCATGTACCGTGTCCAATAAGGACTCATGTAACTCGGGGTATAAATACGTACGCCCAGGGACCTTGTAAATCATCCACACAGATCAATCAAATTCGGCGCATCGCCACCCTTTTGACGGGTTCTTGCTTCTCAAGCCGGGCTGCATCGGTTAAGTTCGACCTCCTGCGAGAGGGTAAGTCTTGTCACCCTGGCTACCTATCGGCTCGGACTTCCTCGGTTAGGTCCGATATTCTAGTCGGTTTATGGTAGTCGGCTTACCACGATATATTTATTTTATCTATGGCTGCATCAGTTCAGTTTGATCTCATAGATTGACTAGGTATATCACATCACGCGTGCGTAGATCGCATCGGCTTACTGGGAGCGGTTTATCATCAGTTTGTGCTACATCGGTTAGGTCCGACCTATTAAACTGCCAGTGATAAATCATTCCTGCTAGGTTGATACCTTGTGCGCAAGCGTCTTATCGGGGTGTATAGCCGATAAGTTATCATATTTTACATCACGATCGCATCAGATCTATCGGCTTATCAAGATCTTGCTATCATCATCAGTCTGTGCTGCAACGGTTGGGTCCGATCTACTAGACTAACGATAATAACCTTACTCTTGATGAGCCGATGGGTTTCATGCGGTGTTTTTATCAGAGTGCCTAGCCGATAAGTTATCTTCTATTAAATATAGCCGATTATACTGCTTGCTTTGTTATACATTCTTGCCTGCATTACTGTTACGATCGGCTAAGGGCCAGCCGATTGGTTTACTCTATTGACCCCGGGCACGAGCTCAGTCAAGTTCCTGGGCACGTGTGCAAGCGAGGACCCGGGCACGGGCACGACCTCAGGTAGGGACCCGGGCACGAGCACAGGTAAGAACCAGGGCGCGAGCAAGGGCCCGGGCATGGGTGCGGGCAATATCTTTGCAGTGATAATAGTAATTTTTAATCATAATCGGCTGAAGTTTTTTTAATCTATTTATTTATGCATCATGCTTATTACTTTATCAGTTTACAGCCGATTTTTGAGCATCCCTTCAATGATCGGCTAGTTTAATGTTTGTTTATTATTCCGTTATTGCTCATGCCATCATCGGCTTCCAGTCGATGTGTAAGTGCTACAGTATAAATCGGCCATCAGCCGATGAGATGAGTCCAAGCCGGTTTCCAGCCGATTGGCTCACGAATTTAACATTTTTTTCTCCTTGTCAATTGCAGGGTCAAATTGACTGGCACGCCTACGAACCTCAAGGTTTTAGGACCCGCACTGGAGTGAAGCAAATCTCCCAGGCCTTTGCGTGTCTCCCGACGTCGGACGGCCCTCGGCGGGTTTTCGGTGTCAACACGTTTTTGGCACGCCTGGTGGGACGCGAAGTTTCAACAATCAGATTTGCAACATGGCCGGAAAGGAAGTCAAAACAGACAACATAATTCCGGTCAGCATGGAAGATTTAACAGACGAACAAAAACTGCAAATTGAGCAAACTATGGCCAATTTTCAGAAGCTGTGCTTAGAGTCCTTCAGCATGACAAGACAAGTGCCGATTCAAAAATCCCAGTTTCCAAAACCAGTACTGGTTGGAGAATCGAGCCGTACGCCACCTGAGAGTCCACCGGTAAAACCCTTGCAAGAGATGGTGAATGAAGCAGTTCATCACGCGCTCATCAATCAATCCGGGATTTTGGTGAATACACTTCATAATCTCATAAAGAAGACGGTGGATGGATCAATTATTCAAGAGCCTACTTGGGGTCCTGTTTACCTCCCACCGAAGGTTGAACCAAATCAAGTTGCTTACAACGTCAGCAGAGACATACCAGAAAACCTATTTACACAGAACCAAGCTGGGGGGCAACAGGACATTCCTGCTGGATATCATCGGTCTGCTTATTACGGGGGATATCAGCAAAATTATCCAGGAGGCGGGGCCGATCCAGGTACTTACCAGAGGGAGTATCATAGACAGAATCGGCAACAAACTCCACTTGTGCAGTATCAACAAGACAACCTGAGGGAAGAGGATCTATCAACTAGGGTTGCTGAAATAGTAAGGGAGCAGTTTGGGATCAAGCCCAAGGAACAAACATTTATGTATCGGCATCCATATCCTGAGTGGTTCGACAGGGTTCCATTACCACACCGATAGAGGGTCCCGGATTTCTCTAAGTTCTCAGGGCAAGACAGCACATCTATAGTGGAATACGTTAGCCGATTCCTGGCACAGTGCGGGGAGGCATCGGCTGAAGAGGCTCTGAGGGTTAGGTTTTTCCCCTTATCACTATCTGGATCGGCTTTTACATGGTTCTCTTCATTACCACCGAATTCCGTTCGGGGGTGGGCCGATCTAGAAAAACAGTTTCATAAATACTTCTTTGCCGGGATTCATGAGATGAGACTGACAGATCTGACATCGGTTAGATAGCGACCAGACGAGACAGTACTGGAATATGTTCAACGATTTCGGGACTTCAGAAACCGATGTTACAGTCTGAATCTGAGCGATGGGCATCTGGCCGATCTAGCTTTCTAGGGTCTCTTGGCGCCAATTAAGGAGAGGTTTTCATCACAAGAGTTCGAGTCCTTGGTGCACCTGGTGCAGAAGGTATCGGCTCATGAAAGCCGATTTCAAGAGGCGAAAAAGGATAAATACCAGAGAAGGGTTGCTCAAGTTCAGATTTTTTCATCGAACTCAGACGATGAGGGATCCAATGCTGAGGTTGGATTGGCGGAGTGGGCCAGGAATAAGAAATTAGTATTGTGTCCATGGGTCAAGGATATCTGCAAGGAGGAGCGGTATGATTTTGATATCAATAAAGCCGATAAAATCTTTGACTTGCTGCTACAAGAGAAACAGATACAACTTCCGTCAAACCACGTGATTCCATCAGCCGAAGAACTAAAGAAGAAAAGATATTGCAAGTGGCACAATACTATATCGCATCATACTAACGAGTGCAAAGTTTTTCGGCAACAAATTCAATCGGCTGTCGAGCAGGGAAGAATCAAATTCGAAGACAAGAAGCCGATGAAGATTGATGGGCATCCATTCCCCGTAAACATGGTCTATGCGGGATCATCATCAAGGACTCAAGCCGATGGAGGAAGACGGCAAAGGTACAAATCAAGGATTACTTCATCGGATATGATAGAAAAATATTCAAGGTATGAGGAACAGAGGGATGAGCTAGAAAGATATAATCTGCATTGGAACTGCCTATTCTGCCGATTATGCTGGGATCAAGGGATGAGATTGCCATCAGTAGAAGATTGCCCCGAGTGCAGTAATGTGGGGAATCAGCGTGATCAGTAGGAGAGGTTTTCTCAGGATCGGCCGCTTGGAAAAAGAGCATCGGTTCATAGCCGATTAGGGCCGATCCATGAAGAGTTCTTTGAGGAGGTTTTCGTTCAACTGACATTGCAACCCGACCAGGCCATATTTGATAAACCTGAAGAGTCAGAGTATCGGCACCTAAAGCCATTATATATCAAGGGCTATGTGAATGGGAAGCCGATGACAAAGATGCTAGTTGATGGGGGAGCAGCAGTTAATCTCATGCCTCATGCTACATTTCGGAAATTGGGGAAGACTGCCGAAGATCTGATCAAGACAAATATGGTGCTAAAAGACTTCGGTGGGAATTCATCAGAAGCGAAAGGCGTATTAAACGTGGAGTTGACAGTGGGAAATAAGACATTACCTACCACGTTTTTCGTCATCGACGGAAAGGGGTCATATAGCTTGCTTCTCGGCAGGGACTGGATTCACGCGAACTGTTGCGTGCCCTCGACGATGCATCAATGTTTGATACAATGGCAAGGAGATCAAGTCGAGGTGGTCCTAGCAGATCGGTCAACCAACATTGCAATGACCGATCTACCGGTCTGGGAAGCCGATGGTGTTGATTGCCTATCCGGGAAAATATGGGAATGAGACTATCTCAAAGTCACCAGTCAAGGGATACAGCCGATTCAGCATGTCGGCTTTGAATTATTACTCTGATGGGCTTCATTGAAGACTTCGAGGGGAAACTGGGGCAAGGATTTACGTCGGCCGACGATTTGGAGGAGATCGACATAGGACCAGGAGATAAGCCAAGGCCGACGTACATAAGCAAAAGGTTATGTCCTGAACTTCGAGAAGAATTGATAACACTGTTGAAGGAGCATCGGGATTGTTTCGCTTGGGAGTACCATGAGATGCCAGGATTAAGCCGATCAATTGTTGAACATCGGTTGCCCATTAAACCAGGATATCGGCCATTCAAACAGGCTCCAAGGAGATTCAAGGCAGAATTATATGAGCCAATCAAAGCGGAAATCACAAGGTTGTATGATGCCAAGTTTATAAGGCCATGCCGATATGTTGAGTGGGTTTCTAATATCGTCCCGGTGGAGAAGAAAAATGGAAAATTGAGAATATGTATTGATTTCCGGGATCTGAATAAAGCTACCCCCAAGGATGAGTACCCGATGCCAATAGCGGATTTATTGGTGGATGCAGCATCGGGCCACAAAATTATCAGCTTCATGGACGGCAATGCAGGATACAATCAGATTTTTATGGCTGAAGAAGATATACATAAGACTGTGTTTCGATGTCCTGGAGCTATCGGCTTATATCAGTGGGTAGTGATGACTTTTGGATTGAAAGGGGCCGGTGCGACTTATCAGAGGGCGATGAATTATATATTTCATGATCTCATCGGCTTGTTGGTAGAAATTTACATTGATGATGTGGTGGTTAAGTCTAAAAGTGAGGAAAGCCATATAGCTGATTTGCGAAAAGTGCTGGAGAGGGCCAAGAAATACGGACTAAGGATGAATCCCAATAAATGCGCTTTTGGTGTATCGGCTGGGCAGTTTTTGGGTTTTATGGTTCATGAGCGAGGGATTGAAGTCAGTCAACGAAGCATCAGAGCCGCCAAGCAATAAGACAGAGTTGCAGTCATTGATCGGCAAGATTAATTTTGTGAGAAGATTTATATCAAATTTGTCAGGAAGAATTGAGTCTTTTACTCCATTGTTGAAGTTGAAAGCCGATCAAGAGTTTGTGTGGGGGGCGACACAGTAGAAGGCATTTGACGAGATCAAGAACTATCTGAGTTCCCCACCTATTTTAATTCCGCCGCAAAAAGGGGTGCCGTTCAGGTTGTACTTGTCAGCCGATGAGAAATCCATCGGGTCTGTTTTGATACAGGAATTTGAGGGAAAGGAGCGAGTTGTGTTTTATTTGAGCAGAAGGCTTTTGGATGCTGAAACGAGATATCCTGCGGTAGAGAAGTTATGCCTGTGTTTATATTTCTCATGTACGAAGTTAAGGCATTATATCCTATCGGCTGAGTGTACAGTAGTTTGCAAGGCCGATGTGGTCAAATATATGTTGTCGGCTCCAGTCTTGAAAGGGCGAGTTGGTAAATGGATTTTTGCTTTGACGGAGTTCGACTTGAGATATGAATCGGCTAAAGCAATCAAGGGACAGGCAGTTACCGATTTCATTGTACAGCACAGAGGGGCTCACGAAGATTATGTGGAGCCGATCCCATGGACTTTGTTTTTTGATGGATCGGTTTGCAAGTATGGGTCTGGTATCGGTTTGGTTATTATATCGCCTCGGGGGGCATGTTTTGAGTTTGCTTTCACAATTAAACCTTATCGGACTAATAATCAAGCGGAATACGAGGCGGTATTAAAAGGACTTCAGCTTTTAAAAGAGATCGGAGCCGATATTATAGAGATTGTTGGCGATTCGTTGTTGGTGATTAGCAGTTGTCTGGGGAATATGAGTGCAGGGATGATGTTTTGAGATCGTATTATGAGGAATTACAGATTTGTTAAAGGATTTCAAGATGGTATCAATAGATCATATTCCTAGGGAGCAAAATCTAGAAGCCAATAATCTTGCACAGATTGCTTCAGGGTATCGACTGAATAGGCAGGTTGAGGTTGAAATAGCCGATAGTGATATTCAGGACAAGGCCGATGACTGGAGACAGGAGATAATCGATTATTTGCAAAATCCGTCGCAATCGGTTTCCAGGAAAATTCGGTATAAAGCTACTAAGTATGTGCTGCTTGATGGGGAACTGTATTATCGGATTTTTGAGGGAGTTCTGCTTAGGTGCCTGAATTTGGAAGAAGCCAAAGTGGTTATGTGCGAGGTGCATGAGTGCGTCTGTGGGACTCATCAATCGGCTCATAAGATGAAGTGGTTGCTGAGAAGAGTAGGATACTTTTGGCCGACAATGCTGGAAGATTGCTTCAGGTACTATAAAGGATGTCAAGATTGTCAGAAATTTGGAAATGTACAACGAGCACCAGCATCGGCCATGAATCCTATCATCAAGCCGTGGCCGTTCAGAGGTTGGGGAATTGACATGATCGGCCAGGTTTATCCTCCATCGAGTAAAGGACATAAGTTCATATTGGCGGTGACAGATTATTTTACCAAGTGGGTAGAGGCGATTCCTTTGAAGAAAGTTACGTCCAAGGAGGCGATCGAGTTTGTAAAGGAGCATATAATTTATTGGTTTGGGATTCCTCAGACGATAACTACTGATCAGGGATCTGTCTTCGTGTCCGATGAGTTTCAACAGTTTGCTGCCAGTATGGGTATCAAGTTATTAAATTCATCGCCTTATTATGCTCAGGCTAATGGATAGGCGGAAGCTTCTAATAAGAGTTTGATCAAGTTGATTAAGCGGAAGATTGATGAGCAGCCGCGGCGATGGCATACTACATTAGCCGATTCATTATGGGCCTATCGGATGGCATGCCATGGATCTACTCGGGTGCCACCGTATCAGTTGGTATATGGGCATGAGGTAGTTTTACCTTGGGAAACTAACATCGGCTCTAGGAGAATTTCTTTGCAGAATCAGTTGACAGCCGATGATTATTATAACTTAATGACAGATGAACTTGAAGATTTGGCTCAGAATCGGTTAAGGGCATTGGAAAGGATCAAGGAAAACAAGGCTAAGGCAGCTCGGCATTACAACAAAAAAGTGGTGAATAAGTCATTTGCCAAGGAAGATCTTGTGTGGAAATTGATTTTGCCGATCGGGTCCAGAGATAATAAGTTTGGAAAATGGTCGCCTAATTGTGAAGGGTCCTATCGGATTAATCGTTGTGTGCCTGGTAATGCCTATGTATTAGAAGATCTTGATGGGACGGAGTTTGCTAAAGCGCTCAACGGGAAATATCTCAAGAAATACTATCCTAGCGTTTGGATCAACTCTTAAATCGGTTAAGTGCAGCCGATTTTTTTTAAAAATAGTTCGGAAAGCCGATGTTTTGCATCGCCTAAAGACAGCTGATATCAATCGATATCGCCTTTAGATCAAACAAACAGAAATACTATCAAGGGTGAAGGAGGCAGGCAACAGAGCCGATCAAGATATATTACAGAACAACCAGTATGTTTCATGAAGCCATTGGTCATTGATTTACATGAATTTTTGGATCGTTTCAATTGCATGCAGGCGGATTTGGTCAATTTCATTGATGGCTCGGATGTCGTCTTCATTGGAGCCCGGGATGGTCTTCAAATTCTTGCACCGAATGAACGACTTGATGCACCGTCGCTGCAACCTTAGCCTCTTGGTCTTGAATAGCTTGCGGCAGGCCGATAAGCTGGGATTGCGTTGCTTCAAGGTCCTTGCGAACTTTTTCAAGTTCTGCCAGCAAATCGGCCTCCTTCTTCAGTTGGTCTAGCTTGGGTTGGAGCTCTTGGGGACTAGCTGCCATGTCATCAAGTTTTTTCTTCTCTATTTGGGCTAACAGCTGATCGGCTTGAATATCTTTGGTAATCTTCTTTTGATTAGCGCGATTGGCTATGCGCTGTCTAAGCTTGATGAGTTTAAACCTATGAGACTCCAGATATGCTGCGGGAGTTAGTGCGTCAACGAGTTCTTCGGGCAGATGGTGTTCAATTTCTGCAAGTCTTGCCCGAATCGGCCCGCAGTCTTCCACTAGCGCATCAATTGGGTTTTCCAGCCGATTAATGATGCTTGTTAAGTAATCGCGCACATCGGCTGGGAAAGACGGTTTGGTTGCTGCGTTGGTGGCTGTTTCATCTTCTGCCTCCAAGTACTTGCCGATGTCAAAAGAAAACAGATCGGCTAAGAACTGCAAAATTGACATCGGTAAAAGAATCGGTAAAAAGTTAAGAATGAAGTATGGACGTAAAGAGATTACCTGAGGAAGGACATCGGCAGCTCGGGTGGCATCGGCTTCAGGGAGATGAATAGGTTGTACTTTGGGGTGGCCGATGTCAGCCGATGGAATAGGAACAGTCTCATCGACGGCTGGAGGACTTGGTGCTGAGAGTGGGGCAGCTGGAGAAGCCATCGGCTCAGTGCTTGGAGGGATGTCAGAGGAATGTTGAGGTTCTGGAGCCGATGACTCGAGCTGAAAAGGAAACTAGTAAGATGAATGAGAAAGCGGGTAATAATATCAAGACTTGGTGCATACCTGAGGGTATGAGGGAGCCGATGTTGTCTGGGGAGAAGAGGGCGTCGTGGCAGTGACATCGGCACCGGTTTTCTGCTTCTTCAGGGAGGGGCGGTGCGCTAACTTCTTCCGTTTTTGTCCTATCGGCCGAGGCGCCTTGAGGAGAGCCGATGGAGATGGAGCATCGCGCCCCAAGTTTGGAGTGGCCGATGGGGGTTGGTACAGAATCGGCCGACCACTGTTGCTTGTCGTTGGGGGCTCAACGTTAGCAGCCTGCAAATTGAGAGTAAGAGATGATCGGAGATGGTAATTAAGGCTTATAGGTGTTACCTCTTCATTCGGATTCAATGTAACTCGGCATCGAGGCAGGAGTAGTAGTAGGTGGCCGCTAAGTTGAATAGATGTTTCTTCCATTCAGACCACCATCGAACGAAAAGCTTGGTGTTGGTAGTGCAAACATACACTTCGGTGGCGGCGCCTAGAAGAAGGGGTTCTGTTAAAGTCCGCATCCGATCATACTCTAGGGCGTTGCTGACATTGCCCCGGGCCTGAAGTTTGTCGATGAAGAATAGGCCGATCGGAAGTTGACCAAGGCCAAGCTGACGGGAGCCGACCGATGGATGGTAAAACTCATATGATGGTTGCGATCGGCCCAGAGAAAAGCCAGTTGGCAGCAGACGAGGGGTGATAGCCGATAGGAATATAGCCTTGGACTCATCATTGTCCAAAGCGTTAAGTGGGTCGAAGTTGGAAGGCGTCTCGAATGATGATGCATCTGACAAACCAGAGGTGGCCTCCCTGTGAAACCATAATAAAACCCCTTGAACCACTACTAAGTTATATTTCCAGGCAGGTTATCTGCCGCTAGAAAAAGCCGATGCAGCTCGCCCATGAACCATCGGCGTAAGTGTGATCCTGGTCTTCTATGTAATCGGTTGGAAAGATTGTTGAGAAGAGAAGTCCCAGAGAAGCCTTGAGGGAGACATTGAGCTAGAGCTGCACAAACCACCAAACCCCCGATATGGCCGATGGCTGCCGCGATAGTTTGGTGTACTTGTAAGCAGCTGATAGTACGCCAAGAGAATTGCCCCAAGGGATCTGTTGCCGATCAAACCAAGCACTCTGCCAAAACATTGCATGTGCATCATGGATCAGGTTGCGCCACCAAAAACAAACCTTCCAGCCATAATGTTCAAAAAGCAACATGTTCCCGTCATCGACGATCCAGTTCCCTTATTATGAAGATATGTACTGGACCACCGCCGATGTTCTTTGCTTGGAGCCGATCAGATGAGCAGGTTTGAATCGGAGCTTGAAGGTTGATGTAGCTTCACATCCACAGTGAGATAGTCACATCATCAACAAGGGTGGGGGTCATTGCCCGCTGCCCGAAAAGAAGCAAAGTTGGAGCATCAACCAAAGTATGAGGCCGATGCTAGCATGGTTCTCCTTCCATATCGCCAGAAAAGATTATGCAGTGCCGATATGTGATTCTTCCTAGAGAGTTCTCTCACAGCCAATACTCTGACATAACCAATCCCCCACTCAGCAGCACTTCTCGGCCATGACCTGAAGCTGTTGGTCCAGTCACTGACTAGCATGGCCGATGCAAAGTTCTGAAAGGGATACGTTTGGGTCTCGGCGCTTATGAAGTCTGTGGATCTTCGCTACCCATGGCCATAGAAAAATTCGGTAATCGGGCGCCAAGATCAAGATCTAGTCTCTAAATGCTACAGTAAACAAAGAACACAATGAAAAACAGGCGAAGAACATGCGGATGGATATGCTATTTAGGCTACAAAACGGAAAAAATAATCTGGCAGGAAGATTACCTCAGGACTCGGATGCTGATGCCATCGACGAGAGAGGAAGAAGATGCAGAATCAACGGCCGAAAAAAAGGGCTGCACGATCGATCTGGTTCGCTGAGAGCTTGATAAGTTTTGAAAGATGAGAAAGCTTCTTGATGTGATTAAAGCGTAAAAAATGCTAGGAGACGAAGCGTTTTATAGAGATATATGACCGGGCGGGAATCGAGGCCGTCGCACTGTTTCAAACAATTGGATGCAAGTGCTACCTGGGTGCCGCCTCGGTATAGAAGAAAATTGAAGGCCAAGACGAAATGAATTTCGAATCCTAGTAGAATAACTCCGAAAATTGGGGGGCATGTGTTAACGCCAAAATTTGGTAAGGCCTTGTATCAGATGTCGATCAAAGGGAAAATTGCAGTCAACTGCGAAATTGATCCAGAAGAGACCGATTTCGGAAGGGCCGTGAAAGACCGCTGTATAGTAGTATTTACTTATATATTAATTAGGCAAGCGCTTATCTTTAGGAAACCCGACCTCGTGTCCGGTGAGGTCTTATTAGTTATCTGTTATAATTAGAAATCATAGTACCGTGTCCAATAAGACTTCATGTAACTCGGGTATTTATAAAAAATACGACGCCCGGGACCTTCAAATCATTCCTACACAGATCAATCAAATTCAGCGCATCCCACCCTTTCACGGTCTTGCTTCTCGAGCCAGGCTGCATTGTTAAGTTCGACCTCCTCGTGAGAGGTAAGTTCTCGTCACCCCGCTACCCTATCGGCTAGACTTCCTCGTTAGGTCAATATTCTAGTCGGTTATGGTATCGCGGCTTACCACGATATATTTATTATCTATGCTGCATCAGTTCAGTTGATCTCATAGATTGACTAGGTATATCACATCACGCGTGCGTTAGATCGCATCGCTTACTAGGAGCGGTTATCATCAGTGTGTCTGCATCGGTTAGGTCCGACCTATTAACTAGCCAAGTGATAAATCTGTTCCTGCTACGGTTGATACCTTGTGCGCAAGCGTACTATCGGGGTATAACTGATAAGTATCATATTTTACATCACGATCGCATCAGATCTAATCGGCTTATCAGATTCTTGCATATCATCATCAGTCTATGCTGCAACGGTTGGGTCCGATCTACTAGACAGACGATAAATAACCTTACTCTTATGAGCCGATGGTATTCATGCGGTTGTTTTATCGAGTGCCTAAGCCGATATAAGTTATCTTCTATTAAATATACCCGATATACTGCTGCTTTGTTATACATTCGTGCCTGCATATACTGTTACATCGCTAAGGCCCAGCTGATTGGTTTACTCTATTGACCCTGGGCACGGGAGCTCAGTCAAGTTCCCGGGCACGGGTTGCAAGCGAGGACCCGGCGCAGGGCACACCTCAGGTAGGACCCAGGCACGACACAGGTAAGAACCAGGCGCGAGGCCAAGGGCATCCGGGCAGGCAAGCAAAATCTTGCAGTGTATAAATATAATTTT
Organism: Oryza meyeriana var. granulata; assembly: GCA_003991445.1. Classification (NCBI taxonomy): domain Eukaryota; kingdom Viridiplantae; phylum Streptophyta; class Magnoliopsida; order Poales; family Poaceae; genus Oryza; species Oryza meyeriana. Next base: position 846 of record RYFJ01004301.1, on the reverse strand, counting down.
AATCATAATCGCTGAAGTTATTAATCTATTATTTATGCAATCTGCTTATTTATTTATCAGTTTACAGCCGATTTGAGCATCCCTTCAATCGGCTAGTTAATGTGTTATTATTCCTATTTGCTCATGCCATCATCCTCAGTTGATGTAAAACTCTCAATAATCGGCCATCGGCGATAATGGTCCAAGCCTACTTCCAGCCGATTGGCTCACGTTACATTTTCTCCTCAATTGCAGGTTCAAATACTGGCACGTCTACAAACCTCAAATTTTAGACCTCACTAGAGTGAAGCAAATCTCCCAGCCGCGCGGTCTCTTTGACGCCGACGGCCCCCGGTTTTCGGCGTCAACACCGCGTATTAGAGTTAATTGATTTTCCTCATGTTCCAACTAAAATTCAGTTAATTAATTCATCACTTAATATCACTCCGTTCTGACGCACCTGTTTTCTCCTTCCCTTCCACTCTATCCCCTTCAGATGTAACACAAAGATGTACCCATGCTCCAGTAATGCCAGCCACTACAACCAAAAGAGCCCTAGAATTCATGGCGCTCCCCAATCTCACATCGAACCACTACTACCGGAACTTACCTGCACAATAGTTCTAGCCAACCAGAAACCAAGATGACCATATGATGCAGCAGATCAGCAAACAATCTCAAGCAGCAACCCCGCAACCACACAACCCCTGTTCCCCTTAGTTCCCAAACTACCCTGAGTTCTTGGAGGCAGCTGCCAACCTTCTCACACCACCAAACCCCACAGATCAACGACTGGCTATTTGGCAATTGAGAAGAAGCTCAACCTCCCCTCCAGTCACATTAGGAAGGAAATCCTTCACTCTCTCT
>RYFJ01004300.1:0-115328 GCA_003991445.1 Oryza meyeriana var. granulata | reverse complement strand
GAGAGAGATGTTAGGCCGAGTACGCACTTTATGAAAATAATGCCATTCATGTGGTCAGGTGTTCCCGAGAAAGATACTGCATCCCCAATTTTAATGAAGACGCAGCTTGTGATCCTTGTAGATATATCCTCGAGACCTGGTGCATAAACAGATACCCAACTATATAATGTTTAGCAGTAAGGCTTTTCATGAAGCATATCTGTTTACCTCATCGATTCTTGTGGGTAGCACTAGCGCTATAATTTCAACTCACCTGCGGGCGGCCCACATGGAGCATGCTATGTAGGAAATCATGTTCTTGTCGGCGCAATACCAACTGTGGCAGGCCTGGGCCCCATCTAGTGGTACACAGCTTATAAAAGGATGGGGGAGAGAGAAAAAGATTCGCATCGTCTTCCGCCAAAAGAGCCAATCTCTTCGTCTTCCACCTTCGCGCCTAGTTTTCGCGCCTCCCGCCGCGGCTAGGGTTAGCGAGCAGCTGTTCCACCCGGACTCGGGCGATTTCAATCCTCTTCGTTTATTCCAAGCCGCCGATTTGCTTTCAGCCCCATCTTCCACCTCCAGTCATGCCGAAGATAAGCGACGAATGCCTGCGGGTGGCCCAGGGAGTTCTTGGGGCCGATCTCGGATTGCGGCTCGGTGAAGCTGAGACGGCTGGAGAGCGAGCTGAAGTTGCCCAGCCAAGAAGTGATCCGTTGGCGGTCGGCGAGGGATGAGTCGAGCCCCAACCCCCGGCCTGGTGAACGGTAGTTTTTCGCCTCTTTCTTTTGATCGGGGCTTGTGTCTTCCGTCGTCTGATTTCTTCCGGCGCATCCTTGATTTCTACGGGCTGGAGTTGGTGCATTTAAATCCCAACTCGATCCTTCAGATCTCCATGATTCGTTACTCTTTGCGAGTGCTTTCCTGGGTGTTGAGCCCCATTTCATCCTCTTCCGACACTTTGTTCCATGTCAAAGCCCAGCCTTCAAGAGTAAAATATCAGTGTGATTGGGGGGGCTGGTCTTCAAACTAAGGAGTGATGGGAAGAAAACATATATCGATTTGCCCTTGAAATCTTCTCTGAAGGGCTGGCACAAGGAGTGGTTTTACTGTTGCCGATCTAGCTCCTTCCTTGCGCCCGTTTACTGGTATGCCGGCGGTGTTGCCAAGCTGGTCTTCGAGAGCCAACCTTTGAAGAACTGGCCAGGCACATATATTGCTGACGAGAGATAGATGACTCAAGAGGGCCGGCTTGACAGGGCCTGGGTAGCCTCGTCGTTTCCTAACGAGATCGCGTCCAGCCGCTGAAGTTGAGAAGCGCTTTCGGCTGGGCCTTCAAGGTAAACACGATCCCGACGGGTGAGCAGCGAGACGGCGGACAAGGGGGCAGTGAACCGGATACCTTGTTCGGCTACTTCTCTGAAGGGGTCGTTGCCACCGAAGATGATAACGCCGAGTTGCCGCCTATAGCTTCATCCGGCCGCGAACCAAGGTAACCTTCTACCTTCTTCCCGTTGGTGAACGCCTGTGGAAACGGTGATTGTTCAACCTTGCGTGATGGCATCTATGTCGACTTTGCTTGTAGTGGCATGAGGAATTTGATGAAGATTCTCGTCCATTGTCTGCGGTCGCGTCGAGGAAGAGGCGAGGAAGTCCCTCTGATGCCCAACCCGACTCCAAGAGAGCGGGGGAAGAGCGATTTATATCGGGCGAGGGGCCAATGACAGCGCGCGCCGTGAGCGGGCAGCTTGAAGATAAAAGGACAACCGCTGCCACAACGCCACATGCGGTCGAGTCCCAGTGCTAAGATAGCAGGCTTGGGCTCGACGTTGTCGTACTCGCACAAGCGCTGCGAGGGGCCGACCAGAGGCGGAGGGCCGATTGCGGGCGAAGGACCCGAACCAACCCATACCAGAGTCGAGGCCGACCCCGGCTGATATGCTCCGCATCGATGACACCGACCGGGCGCGAGTGCCGATGCTAGCGCTTCGCCGGGGAGCGGGCAGGGTGGAAGGGCTGAAGTTCCTCCCAAGAGGTGCGCTACTCCGGGCCTTCCTGTAGTCGTTGTATGTTAAAATGCAGTCCTGATGTCTTGCTTCGTTGTGCAGGAAGCCGGGCCGATATCGACCTCAGAAAGGTTGACGCCATCTGTCCACTTTGATGAGTCTGCGCCCAGCGAGCCAGGCGGCAGTGGACACACCTGCTGAGCCGGCGGCCAGCTCGTCGCAGAGACGGAGGTAGCTCCGACAACAGGGCCACTACGCACTCGACAAGAGGTGGCTGTTGAAACTGAGGCCCCAGCCCGAGGCACCGTACGTCGCGGGACGCGGGGGACGGAACCGCCCGAGCCGGTCCCCGATGTTGTAGGGGAAGGCGGTTGCCGAGGCCAGGACCCGTCGCGCGTCATGGGTTATCGTCATTCGCCATCTGTCGCCGTTGCCGCCAGCCACCGGAGATCCCGCATTTTGCTCGGATCGAAGCTCCCCCACGTGTGAATGCCCGGACCTTCACGGTGGACCACTCGCGGACGGCACTATGAAAAGCTTCAAGGCTCGATGAAGTCGTCGCAAGGGAGAGGCGCGAGAGCCTGCTTCTGCCGCCATCATCCACGGGTCCCAAGGGGTCACGGTATGATTCTTGTAGTGAAGCTCCAGCATCTTCTTGTCTTGATGTTTGACTCTGTCGTCGTTTGTTCCTTGTCCCGAGCAGAAAGCTCGTCGACGAACGAGCGGCGATGACAGAGATCTGGTCGAGATGGCTCCCCACTCGCGGAATGTACACAGCTCCGGGCATTGAAGGCCGAGATGGAGGCGCGTCACACGGAGGAGGGAGGCCTGGCTGAAGAGCGGCGCTTGATCAAGCTCGGGCTGAGACATGGGCCCTAAAGCCCGAGAAGATCAGAGGTAAAATCCTCGAGCATATCTCCCCTGACTGGACGTTGGTGTAATCATCCAGCTATGTCGATCCCGACTGCTTGGTGGTGTCATGACTGCGTGATTGAGCTCTTGGCTAATCTATGGTGCAGACCTCGAAGCGGAGAGGGAGTCGCAGCTGAAGGAGGCCGAAGAAGCCAGGCCGAGCTTGACAAGGGTCAAGGCCGACCTGACAAAGGCCAACACGAGCTTGACGGGAGAAGTCGAGTTGGAGAAGGCCGTCGTCAGCTCGGTAAGGAGAAGGCCGAACTGGAGAAGACCGTGGCCGGGTGGGAGGCCGACTACCGAAAGTAAGTCCTCCAACCCGACTGTGATCTCAGCCAATACATTAGTCACCCTGTGTGTAGCCGAATCTGACAAGCTTACTTGCGGCCGATCTGGGCAGGCATGAGAGCCCAACGTCCAGGCCCAGTACGGTTCTACACGGAGGAGATAACGGTCAATCAGGGAGTCCACGGGAGGCCCTCGTCGGGTCCGTGAAAGGGCTCCTTGACCTTGTGGATCCCTGCCCAGTGGGGACAGCTGTAGCACGAATTCCTCAAATACATGGGGCGTCTCGAGGACGCGCCGGTGCCCTGAAAAGGTGCTCAGACGTCCAGCGGGTTGCCGCCGGCGTGGCCAGAGCCTAGCAATGACCAGTCCCATCTACGAGGGCGGAACTTGAGGCCATCGGGGAGGGCTTTTCCGAGGAGACGACGCCCGAGGAAGCGCTGGAGCTGATCTCCACCAGGCGAAGCCGACTGCTGAAGCGATTAACCCGAGACCTGGGTCTGTAAAGGCAATACTTTTGTAGTCGGTGTATACATATGCTTTCATATACGATCATGTGTTGAATATATGTGTTCGTGCCGCCAAACTTATTATTCGGTTGTCATTAGCTTTAACCCGACGATCATGTAGCATGCACCGAGCTAGTTCGATAGAATTGATAAAAATCATTCGGAGGAAGATGCTATACTCGGGCGAACGCATCAGTCGTGGCAAGGCTTCACTAACCGAGGTGAGATAAGCTTGTATGTTATTGACAGAACACATATATACATCAGCCCCCGACTCACTACTCGATTGAACAAGCGGCGTAGTGAGTCAGGCAAAAAACTGTACCACATGGAAAAAGTAAAACTCAGGTATAGAAGGACGTAGCTGTTCTCTATTCCATGAGTTGGTGATGAGGACGCCGTCTTTGTCTTCAGTCGGTAGCGCCGGCGCCTCGGGCGGTAGGCTATAATGAACGGCCCTTCCCAGATGGGGGGATAGTTTATGCCTGTCCTTGGTGGTTTGTATCTTCCTTAGAACGAGATCCCCGACCACAAAAAGGCGCGGCCACGGACATTGCGATTGGTGGTAGCGACGCACGGCCTTGAAGATAAGCCTTGCCGACTGGATTGTTGCGGCGTCTCTTGCTTCTTCCAGCTGATCTAATTCGATCAGTCGGGTGCTGTTTGGAATCGTCTTCCGGAGTAAGCCCGGACTCGCGGAAGACGCCGAACTGTATCTCAGTCGGTAGCATGGTCTCAGTACCGTAGACCAGGAAGAAAGGGGATTGCCTGTTGCCCGACTCCCGTGGTTCTGAGAGACCAGAGAACGGATGGTAGTTCTTGTACCCACCGACCCGCATATGGTTGTAGTCGGTCGTATATCCTGGCCTTTGATGCTTGTAAGACCATGCCGTTGGCTCGCTCAACCTGCCGTTGCTCCGCGGGTGTGCCACAGATGCATAGCAGATCTTGATGCGAAGTCGTCGCAGAAATCTTGGAATAGGCCCTGCCGCGAACTGAAGTGCCGTTGTCTGGTTATGATGCGGTTAGGGACCCAACACCCGGTATACGTTATACCAGGATGAAGTCCTTTGCTCGTGCCGCTGTGATTGTTGCGCACAGGTTTAGCCTCATCCACTTGGTGAATTTATCCACTGCGACGAATAAATGTGTGAACCTCCTGGGCGCTTTCTTGAATGGCCCGACCATGTCGACCCCCATACTGGCGAATGGCCAGGAGATAGGGATAGTCTGGAGTTCCTGGGCGGGAAGATTTGTCTGTCTTGTGAAGAACTGGCAACCCTCGCACTTGCGACCCGATATCTTTGGCGTCTGTGATTGCGGTGGGCCAGAAGAATCTGCCGGTAAGGCTTTTCCGACTAACGTCCTGGATTGCAGCGTGGTTTGCCACATATGCCCGAGTGGATTGAATCCAGGATCTGCTTGCCTTCCTCGGTGGTGACACAGCGCATGAGGACACCCGGATGCGCTCCTTGGTACAGGTCTTCTCCGACTAGCAGGAAGCTTTTGCTTCGACGCTTGATTTGCTCGGGCTTGATTGCGATCTTCTGGGAGTTCATCGTCCAGGAGGAATTTGAGAACAGGACCCCTCAGTCTTGACATGTGCAGCACTTCGTCGGTGGTCGGGGTAGGCTCGCCTCCCGACTGCTCTTGTGCCGGTTTCTTCTTGACTGATGGCTCCATAAGTTGCTCGACAAAGATTCCAGTCGGAACCGCTTCTCGCTTGGATCCCATGTTGCCAGCTCATTGGCCGCGTCGTGTATTGACGCAGGACGTGTGTGATTTCCAGCCCGTCGAACTTGTTTTCCAACTTGCGGACCTCCTGACAGTATGCCGCATTGTGTCGTCGAGACAGGTCCAGTCTTTCATGACTTGGTTGAACCACGAGTTGGGAGTCTCCGCGCACAACCAGTCGACGTATGCCGAGTGATATGGCGATGCGGAGCCCGTGAACAAGAGCCTCGTACTCGGCGACGTTGTGGGAAGCCGGGAAGTGGATTTGTAGTACGTACTTCAACTTTTCGCCAGTGGGGGATGTCAGTATGACTCCAGCCCCGGCACCGCCGATCGTAGGGAACGTCGAAGTACATTGTCCAGTACTCTAGCTTTGTTGTTGGTGTTGGGAGTTGAACTTCTGTCCACTCGGCCACAAAGTCGGCTAGAGCTTGAGATTTGACAGCTGTCCGTGGCTGAAAGGTGATGTCAAACGCCATCAGCTCGAGTGCCCATTTAGTGATCCGGCCGGTGGCCTCGCGATTATGAAGGACATCCCCGAGTGGAAACGCTGTGACCATCGTGACTTGATGTGCTTGAAAGTAGTGCACCAGCTTTCGGACTGTGATGAGTAGGCCGTATAGCAGCTTCTGGACCTGCGGGTATCTTGTTTTGGAGTCGGCAAGGACCTCGCTGACAAAATAGATTGGCCGTTGTATTTTCTGAAGATGACCCTGTTCGGATCGCTCCACTACTAGCACCGTGCTGACTACCTGTGTTGTTGCCGCCAGATAAAGCATTAGTGGTTCCTGGGGCAGGGGTGACGCCAGCACGGGGGGTGATGTGAGGAATTCTTTGAAGTCTTCGAAGGCTTGCTGGGCTTCCGGGGTCCACTGAAAGGTGTCCGCCTTTTTGAGGAGCTTGAAGAAGGGCATGCCCCGTTCGCCCAGTCGGGAGATAAACCAACTGAGTGCCGCCATGCAGCCTGTCAGCTTCTGGATGTCTTTAAGGTTGGTCGGGGGCGCCATGTTCTTGATGGCGTTGACTTTCTCCGGGTTAGCCTCGATGCCGCGGTGCGAGACGATGAAGCCGAGTAACTTCCCAGACGGCACCCCGAAGGTGCACTTGTCCGGGTTCAACTTCATCTTGAATCTTCGAAGGTTTTGGAAGGTTTCTTCCAAGTCGGCAATGAGGTCTTGTCTGGATTTAGACTTGATCACCACATCGTCGACGTAGGCTTCCACGTTGCGCCCGATCTGAGTGTGCAGACACCGCTGAATAGCCCTTTGGTAGGTTGCGCCTGCGTTTTTCAGACCGAACGGCATTGTGATATAGCAATACGCTCCAAACGGCGTGATGAAAGATGTTTTTAAACAGTCTTGTTCCCTCAAGCTAATTTGATGATATCCTGAGTAACAGTCGAGAAAACTGAGTAGGTCGCACCCCGCCGTGGAGTCAACCACCTGATCTTTCCTGGGAAGACCAAATGGGTCCTTGGGGCACGCTTTGTTGAGGTCGGTGTAGTCGACGCACATGCGCCATTTACCGTTTTTCTTCCGGACCAGGACTGGGTTGGCCAGCCAGTCCGGGTGGTAGACTTCCTTGATGAAGCCGGCTGCGAGGAGCTTGGTGATTTCCTCCCGGATAGCATCCTTGCGGTCTTGAGCGAAGCGCCGCAGCCGTTGTTTGACCGGCTTGGCGTCTGGCATGTAGGGCGTGCTCGATCACCTCCCTTGGTACGCCCGGCATGTCGGACGGTTTCCACGCGAAGATATCTTTGTTGGCTTGGAGGAAGGTGACGAGCGCGTCTTCCTATTTGGGGTCGAGTCCGGTCCCGACTAAGGCAGTCTTGGAGGGGTCGGAAGGGTCCAGGGGGATCTTCTTCGTGTTAGAGTCCGTTGAAATTCCTGACTTTGCTGCTTTTTTCGCCGGAACTGGATCTTGATCGACTTCAGATGTAGCGGCTTGCCGGATGCTGTCGCGCCCGACTACCGCTTCTTGTGTTTGAGCCAGCTCGCAGCTCTCCTTGTCGCAGGTGAAGGCTTGCTTAGCGTCGCTGCGGAGGGAGAGGACTCCTGCTGGCCCGGGCATCTTCAGCACCATGTATGTGTAGTGCGGTATCGCCATGAATTTGGCGAGGGCCGGTCGTCCGAGTATCGCGTGATACGCGGTCTCGAAGTCGGCGACCTCGAAGGAGATGTTTTCTGTGCGGAAGTTGTCCCACGTGCCGAAGGTCACCGGCAAGGTTATCTGCCCGAGTGGGGTTGATGACAAGCCGGGGATTATCCCATGGAAGGGCGCGGTGCTCGGCCGTAGTTCTGAATGAGGAATTCTCATCTCGTCCAAAGTCTTGGCGAACAGGATGTTGAGCGCATTGCCTCCGTCGATGAGGGTTTTCTTCAGCCTAATATTTTTGACGACCGGATCCAGGACGAGTGGGTATCGTCCCGGGTGGGAAACCCGATCTGGGTGATCCGCGCGGTTGAAGGTGATAGCCATTTCTGACCATCTCGACCAGCGCAGGTATTGGGGGGTATCCGTTGTGGAGACCGCGTTAATATCCCGCGCTGATAGCTTCTGCTTGCGCTTGGATTCGTACGCGAGTGGCCCCCCGAAGATGTGGTTGAGTTCGGCTTGGGGGTCCTGGAAATCATCAGCCGGACCCGAGTCTGGCTTGTCCTTGTCCTTGTCGGCGCCAGATGATGAAGCCTGTTCGGAGGCAAACTTCTTGAGCATGTGGCAGTCCTTGGCCGCGTGCCGGCCCTTGGGGTGAAAGGGGCAAGGCCCGCTCATGACTTTCTGGTAGTCGTTGTTCCGCTGGGGCCGCGACCGACTGCGCTCCATGTTAGCCACCTCGTTGTCTGACTTCCGCTTGCGGCTGCCAGGCTTGTTCTGAGGCGGCTCGTTGTCGGCTTTCGCCCTGTTGTCTTTTTGTCGGGGCTCCTTCTTCTCGTCGAAGGCCTCTGCGATGGCTTCAGCCGAGTCGGCGTATTTGTTGGCCATGTCGAAGAGAGTCCGGACAGTGGATGGTGGCTTCCGAGTGAACTTCGCGATGAGCGGGGCGTCTTTTACTCCCTTGCGGAAGGCGGCGATGACGACCTCGTCTTTGATGCTTGGGATTTGATTGCGCTTCTCGGAAAACCTTTTGATGAATTCCTGTAGAGACTCGTTCTTTTTCTGATGCAGCTGGTAGAGGTCGTGCTCGGAAGCCGGTCTCTCGTAGGTCCCCTGGAAGTTAGCGATGAACCGCTCCCTGAGTTGTCCCCAGGAACCGATCGACCGCCTTGGGAGGCCTGTCAGCCATGTCCTCGCTGAGTCGGATAACACGACTGGGAGGTAGTTAGCCATGGCTCTGCTGTCGCCCCCAGCAGCTTGAACTGCTAGGACGTAAACGGTGAGCCAGGACTCTGGGTTGGTCTTGCCGTCGTACTTTTCAATTCCGGTAGGCTTAAAGCCGACTGGCCATCGGATGTCCTGTAACTCCCGAGTAAAGGCTGGAATGCCTTCATTATCGTGAGGACTTGGGCTTCGGTTTTGGCGGTGTAGCCACTCGTAGTGGAGACCGAAGCGCTCGTGTTCATCCTCCAGTCGGCGGCGTTCGTCTTCTTCGCGTTCTTCGCGCCGGGCCCTTAGGGTGTGGCGAAGATCGCGTTGTAACCGCAATCGGAGGTCTTGATTGGGTCGGCGGTCGTATTGGTGATGCCGCCGGTTGTCGTAGTTGGTATTGCCGAGTGTTGTTTGGCGGGACTCTTCGGGCTGCCGGGTGGAGCCGGCTGCCCGTCGTCGTGCTGATGCAGATGACTCCGCCGCTGGAGAGCCCGTTCGACGGGTCGGTTTGTGAGTGTTGCCTGACTGTTCTTGCTGCTGGCAGGCGGCAGCAGTAATCATCGCCTTGATCTTGGCGATGGTTGGTGTGGCCTGATGGTCCGGCCCAAACTGGAGCGTGTCCAGCAGAGTTGCGGCGGCCACGACGTTCTGTTGTGGCGTGACGAAGACATCGTGGTCGCCGACTTTGGTTTGGAGGATCTACTGCTGGGCGGCTCGCCCAGCTTGTCGAACCCCATCATTGCGAGCTTGTCGGTTGGCCTCCTCTTGTTGTTGTAGTCGGCGCGCCTCCTCATGCTGCTCCTCTTGCAGTCGGCGCACCTCGGAAGGTGGCGTTGAAGCCATGAAGATCTCGCGGGGGAGGAGGAAGCTTGCCAAGGTGGAGTCCGAGTTGATGCTCGAACCACCATCCAACTTAGTGTCGGACTCCGAGTAGTTTATCGGAGTTAGGACGACTCCGACCTCCCTAGATCCAATCTGAAACGGTTCATGACCGTGTCCAAACTGAATCGCTGGAGGTCGGGTCTGCTGCGCGGGTTGTAGATGCACAGCGTCGCCGAATCCGTACGGGAGACGGACGATCTCTCCCCCTCTCGGCCTAACCCGCGCTGGCTCAAGGCCTAGTGCGAGCCGGACGCCGAAGGAGAGAGTTGTCCCGATGTCCGGCGATGTGAGGGACTGTCGTAGTAGATCGTCGAAGGAGATGGCGACGTCCCTGAGGCCGACTGGCGCAACGCCGGCTAGCTCCTCGGCTGGCAAGATCGGATCTGCCTCAGCCAAAGAAAGGTTGCCGAGTTGATCGGCGATGAAATCAAGGCTCCCGAAGGTGATGGTGTCTCCGTTGGAGAACTTGTCGCCCTTGACTCCGTTGATGGGATCCATCGAATCTGTTGATGAAGAACTCGCCGGTCCCCTACCTGGCGCGCCAACTGTCGATGCTTTGCACCGGCAATAATACTATGGGGGTACTCGGCGACCTGGAATTCGGTGGATTGCAGAGGAACACGAGGGAATTATACTGGTTCAGGCCCTCAATGTGAGGTAATACCCTACGTCCAGTTGAGGTGTTATTCCTCTGAGGTGTATTTGTGATCAATGATCTGGTGTGCCCTCATAGGGCGCCCTGCCTCCCTTTATATACTAGGGGACAGGGGTACATGGTAAGGATCCCAGTCGGATACGACCAAGGGATTTCCTTATTAGAGATAGAATCCTATCCGACCAAGGCTATGTTTCCTTATTGTACAAGACACAGCCTGCCGGGTGCTATCTTATCTCTAATTACATGGTCTGGCCCATCCTCTATCCGAGTGGCCCATGTGCTGGTAATGAGGTACCCGGGGCCCATGGCTCCCACAATGGGTATGGCACCACTGGATATATCTTTGATGTTTATATTTTCCGCTGCTATCTTTTGTGTCACTTTGTGATGAATTAGGGTGTGAGCCCTTTATGTAATGTATATAACCCTGCTGCACTTTTATCCATACTTAGAGTACTTGTGATGTTTATCAATTGCTTGCAATGAAAGTGTGAGGCTAGTCACTTTCCTAGGGACTAGCTGAACATGAGTATGAATTTAGAAATGATGAGATGCATGGATGTTGGTTCAACCGTAGACCATGTCCCTAGAAGTGTGTATCGTGTTTGGTCGCCACCTTCGTGTGGTTTGACGGGCACACTTCACCGTTTGGGACTGGTGAATCAACTCTCCAAATAACTCTTTATTTCTGAATTCAGTGCGTTGGATTTGTATTGTGAGTGGGTAAAGATTATGGCAAGGCTGCGATGAGGATGGATGGTTACCGCATTTATTCGGTTTTTATTCGAGACCCCATCCATCTAGATATTTCACGTTGTCATAATAATTACTCTCCATAATGCACTTCCGGGGTGCCCACACATATGCCATGAACCATCTTTCTTAGGCACCAAAATGACCAGAACAACACATGGGCTAAGAGATTCGCGTATGTACCCTTTGTCCAACAATTCTTGAACTTGGTGCTGAATTTCTTTTCTTTCCTTGGGGTTGGTCCTGTATGGCGCACGGTTGAGCAATGATGCACCAAGGATCAGATCAATTTGATGCTCAATCCCGTGCATTGGTGGAAGCCTCGGTGGCATCTCCTTTGGAAAAGTGTCATCAAACTCCTGCAAAAAGTCAGTGACAGTAGGAGGCAAAGAGATAGTGTCGATGTTTTACAATGGCAATATGAATATAGGGCTACTCATCGGATCAAAACTCGGTGGACTACAAAAGAACACGGGGAATTTATACTGGTTCAGGCCCTTGATGTGAGGTAATACCCTACGTCCAGTTGTGATGTATTCCTTTGAGGATGTATGGTAGTTCTGATGAACTTGATGGATCTGCCCTCACGGGGCACCTTGCCTCCCATTATATACTGGGGGACGAGGTTACAAAGTAGGAGTCATAGCCGGACTACCGCCAAGAGATCTCCTTTTAGAGATATAACCTGCCCGACTAGGACTGTATATTCCTTATCGTACAAGGCTAAGTCTGCCGAGCTCAATCATATCTCTAATTACAAGGCTAGGCCCATCCTCTGTCCGAGTGACCCATATGCTTGTCATGAGGTACCCGGGGCCCATGGCCTCCACAGCAGCCCCTGAGACCTTCATAGTTGAGTCACAGTTAATGCCGAGTGCTCATCCTCCACGGTGAAGATTGCCCGAGTGCATTGCTCCCGAGTACTCTTTGTCCGAGTGCTTCTTCTTCCTGAGTCCTGCTTCATGTCAGCTGACAGCGAGGCTATGAAGGGCTCCATGTAGAAGTATAAATAGTGTGCAACCGAATAGGTGCACCTATTAGGTGTAGCCCCCGACTTTGTGCTTAATTGTGAAACAATTAAACATAAAGTCAAAGATCTTTAACCTTGTAGTCTTTCCCGAGTAGTGTACTACTGGTATATGAGACTCTTCAGCATCATATCAGCCAGAAATATTTTATAGTGTTTCCCGAGTAGTATGTCACTCAGAAATTAGACTCTTCAGCTTCATGTCAGCTGGAAAAATATTTATAGTCTTTCCTGAGTAGTATACTACTCGGAAGTTAGACTCTTTAGCGTCATGTCGGCTGGAAAAATATTTGCTCATGGCGATTGTTGGCCAAGCATGTAGGCCGAGTACCACTTTATGAATTTTAATCCAATATGTGGTCAAGTGTACTTGAGAAATACCTGCATCCCCAATTTTAATGAAGACCAGCTTGTGACCCTTATAAGGATATATCCTCAATACCTGGTGGATAATACAGATACCCGAACACATGTGTTCAGCAATTAGGCCTTCATGAAGCATATCTAATTACCCAATCGGTTCCTGTTGGTAGCACCAGCACTGTGATTTTAACACAGTCAGCGAGCGGCCCACATTGAGCGTGCTACTGTAGAAACTTATATCTTGGTGGCCTAGTACCAACTTTGCAGGCCCAAGCCCACTTATCAGTACAGGCTCTATAAAGGTGAGGAGAGAGAGAAAAGATTCCCTCATCTTCTCCAATCCACCAATCGTTTTGTCTACCAACTTCTGTGTCAAAATTTCATCCCTCGCCTCGCTAGGGTTCGCCATTGCTAGCGCTTCCCCCTTGAAACTCGGGCGATCCCGCTCCTCCACGTCCATTCCAAGTCCTCAATCGTATTTCCCCCAAATTTCCTCACCTTGAGCCATGCCGAGAGCGTCAGAAATCCTAGAGATGACTGATGAGTCTTGGCCAACTTCAGATTATGGGTCGACTAAGCTGAAGCATCTAGAGAGGTTGTTAAGACTGCAGAACCATGAAGACATCCATTGGCGTCCGGCGGAAGGGGAATCGATTCCAGTACCCCAGGCTGGTGAGACTATAGTTTTTGCCTCTTTCTTCGACCGGGGCCTTTCTCTTCCATCTTCGGATTTTCTTCGCCAGCTTCTTGCCTTCTATGACGTAGAGTTGGTGAATCTGAATACCAACTCGATCTTGCAAATCTCTATCTTTGCAACTCTACGCGAGTGTTTTCAGGTGTGGAGCCCCATTTGAATTTGTTTAGATATTTATTCCACATCAAACCCCAGCCCTCTAAGAGCAAAGTCCAAGTGATTGGGGGGCCGGTATCCAGCTTAGGAGCGAAATGAAGAAGATTTATATCCATGTCCCCTTGAAATCCTCTCTCAAAGGCTAGCATAGGGAGTGGTTTTATTGTTCTGATCTTGAACCATGCCTCCCCCTTTTCACTGGTCTGCCTCCGGTAGTTGTGTCCAACTGGTCATCTATGTCCAGTTTTAAGGAGATGGGCCAGGTACATATGCTGATCGACAAGATTGATAAGCTGAAGAGCTCTGGATTGACTAGTCCATGGGTGGCCAGGCGTTTCTTGACTCGTCACATCAGGCCGCTAAAGCTAAGGAGCCATTTCGGCTGGGATTATGAGGGCAAAAACGATCCTAGCCGAGAATATCCCGACTTGACCGACAAGCACAAGGTGACCGACATCCTGCTTAATTACTTTGCTAGTAGGGTAATCGAGACAGAAGATGCCGAGTGTGCCATGCCGGTTTACAGCCTAAAAAGGCCTCATCCAGAGGTAACTCTTGTTGATGTTAGCTTGTTGTCCATCTCTGATGAATGCTTGTAGATGTGTATCTAGGACTGCTCTGCAATGTGTGATGTATGCTGTTGAACCACTTGCAGGCATGTAAGGAGTTTGACGAAGACTCCCAAACTTTGTCGACCGTGAAATCGAAGGAAAGGCCATTGAGTCCTTCCGCTGCCCAGCCCAGCTCCAAGAGAGCGGGGAAGAAACCTGTCGAAGATCTGGGCAAGAGGAAAATTAGTGGGCCGAGTGCGGTAGCCGGGAGCCTGAAGATTAAAGACACCACCAGCGCAGCTCCCAGGCCGCCGAGTACAAGGTCGTCAACGAGCCATAAAGCGGCACCACCGAGCATCCCAGCGCCCCAGCAGGCCGCACTAGAAACTGGGCCAACTAGGACAAGGACGCCACCACCGACTGCCGTGCCATCTAGCCCGACAGTCTGCAGCCCTCCACTGCCGACAGCTGGAACTCTCGGATGGAAGTACAAAACCTCCAAGAGGTAAGTAACTTTTGGATCTTCTGAAAATCTTGTTAAGTATAGTATTATCTTGACGTCTGACTCATCGTGCAGGAAACGAGCCAATATCGATCTCAAGGAGACCACATCGGCTGCTCTTGTTGTCGAGCCAGCCCTAGCCGAGCCAACCCCAGCGAGCTCATTTGCCGAGCCGGTGACCGTCCTAGTCGTAGAGACTGAGGCGGTCCCAACAGCAGGGCCACTAGTGCCGGCTGACCAAGGGGTAGATACTGAAGCTGTTGCTTCAGCCCCCGAGCGAGTCCCTGAAGCCCCATTAGCTACCCAGTCAGGTGCAAGGACCATGTCGCCGTCTGTGTCTTCGTCATCTTCAGAGGAGACGGATCTTCCCAGGCTCGAAGCCCCTCGTCGCAGGTTCCCGAGAACATTCCACTGGGTAACTCCCGAGGGAACTGCGAAATGCTATGAGCACGATGAAGAGGCCGCGGAGAGGGAGCGTGAAGTTCTTCGCACCGCCATTGCCGCGTCCTGAGGGGTCCAAATGTGTAGCGAGCCTTGCAATGTTGAGTTCCCGACGATTTCCCTTATTTCTGGTATTCCGCCGCTTAACTCTGCTTTGCTCTGTTTTACCCTGGGCAGATGATTGTGGACCGCTCAGAGAAGATAAACGAGGTCCTAACCCAGCTTGCCCCCCAGCTCCAACGATTGGGCCAGCTCCAAACCTCGAAGGCCGACTTGGAGCGGTCTAGCTAGGAGAGGGAGACTTGGCTAAGGGGAGCAGTTGACCAACTCAGGGGTGAGAATTGGGCTCTAGCCGACAAGATCAGAAGTAAGTCTCCTGTATTTGTCTTCCCGACTAAGTCCCATGTATATTTCTCCAGCTTTGTTGTTTCTCGACTGCCCAGTTGTGTCTTGACTGTAATCTCAAGCTCTTGACTATTCTGATATACAATCCTCGAAGTTGAGTTGAAGACATAGACAGAGGGGGAAACCAAGCTGAAGGAGGCTAAGAAAGCCAAAGCCGATCTCGAGAAAGACAAGGCCGAGCTAGAAAGGGCCAAAGGCAAACTCGAGAAAGAAAAGACTGAACTGGAGAAGGCCAAAGCCAAGGTGGAGGCCTACTACGAAAGTAAGTCTTCACTCTAACAATGACCTTGTCCAATCCTTTGATTACTCCGATTGCTGTTTTGGCTAACAAGTTTACTTGCCAATGAATCTGGGCAGCTGTGAGAGCCAATGCCCAAACCCAGTTTCATGCCTTTGCAGAGGAGATCAAGGTCGTTAAGGAGTCACGAGAGATTCTTGCCGAGTCCGTGAAAGGGCTCCTTGACATCATGGATCCTCATCACGTGGTAACCAGCTCTGTGGAGGCCATGGGCCCAGGTACCTCATCACAAGCACATGGGCCAGTCGGATAGAGGATGAGCCTAGCCTTGTAATGAGAGATATAGTAGCACCCGGCAGACTTTGCCTTGTATAATAAGGAATATACAGTCCTAGTCGGGTAAATTGTATCTCTAAGAGGAGATCCCTTGGCCGTATCCGGCTGGGACTCTTACCTTGTACCCCTGTTCCCCATTATATAAGGGGAGGTAAGGTGCCCCCTGAGGGCACGAGTTCATTAGAACGACACAGATCCTCAAAGGAAGACATCACAATTGGATGTTGGGTATTACCTCATATCGAGGGCCTGAACCAGTATAAAATCTCCTCGTGTTCCTTTGCAATCCACCGAGTTTTCATCCGCCGAGTAGCCCTATAATCATATTGACGGTGTAAAACATCGACAGTTGGTGTGCTAGGTAGGGGCTTTCAGCGAGATCTACATCGACAACCTCGATGGATCCAATAACAGGAGTCGATGGCGACGAATTCTCCCCCGGGGACACAATTTCGTTTGGAAGCCTCGACTTCATCGCCGACATGTTTGGCAACCTTGCCTTGGCCGACGCAAATCCAATTCAACCGGCCGAGGAACTAGCTGACTCTGCGCCGGTCCTGCCCACAAGACGCCGCAGTCACCGTCATCGATCTACTGCGGCAAGTTTCTACTTCGTTAAGCCTTGGGACAACTCTCTCCTTCGGCGTCCGACTGGCGCTAGGCCTTGAGCCAGCCCAGGTCGGGCTAGGAAGGGGAGAGATCATCAATCTCCCACACGGGCTCAGCAACGCCGCAGATCTACATCTTACGCGGCAGACTCGATCCTCTAGGCTTCAGTTTGGACATGGCTCCGAGCCACTCCAGATTGGATCTAGGGAGGTCAGAGTCGTCCTTACTCCGATCAACTACTCGGATTCTGAGTCCAAGTCGGACAATGCTTCGGACACAAGTTCGGATACCAGTCTGGCAAGTTTCCTTTTGCCCCACGAGATTTTCATGGCATCAACCCCCCGCCGGAGGTGCAGCGAGTACAAGAGGAGCAACAAGAAGAGACATGCCGACTATGACAACAGGAGGAAGCCGACCGTGACGCTCGCAATGATGAGCTACGCAAGGCTGGGCGAACCGCTCAGCAACAGATCCTCCAGACCAAAGTAGGTGACCACGATGTCTTCGTCACACCACAACAGAATGTCGTGGCTACTACAACCTTGCTGGACACACTCCAGCTCGGGCCTGATCACCAGGCCACCCCGACTATCGCCAGGATCAAGGCGATGATTACAGCTGCAGCCTGTCAGCAGCACCAACAGTCGGGCGACACACTTGTACCGACCAACCGGTCGGGTTCTCTGGCAGTAGGCTCATCTACATCAGCACGATGCCGGGCGGCTGGCTCAAGTCAGCCACACCAGGAGTCGCGGAAAACATCACTCAGCAACACCAATAACAACAATCGGCGGCGTCACTAGGACGACCGCTGGTTCAACCAAGACCACCGAGTCTGCCTACAACGCGACCTCCGCCACAACATCAATGCTCAGCACCACGAACACGAAGAGAACGAGCACCGCCGAATGGAGCATGAGCATGAGCATTTCGGTCTTCACCATGAGCGGTTTAACCGCCGTGGTCGGAGCCGGAGCCCTCACGAAGATGAAAACGTTCCAGCTTTCACCCACGAGCTATAGGACATCGACTGGCCATCGGGCTTCAAGCCTATGGGGATCAAGAAATATGACGGCAAAACCAACCCCAAATCCTAGCTCACCGTATATACTCTGGCAATCCGAGCTGCCGGAGGTGACCATAAAGCCATGGCTAACTAC
This sequence comes from Oryza meyeriana var. granulata, assembly GCA_003991445.1. Taxonomy (NCBI): domain Eukaryota; kingdom Viridiplantae; phylum Streptophyta; class Magnoliopsida; order Poales; family Poaceae; genus Oryza; species Oryza meyeriana. The sequence continues at coordinate 97,822 of RYFJ01004300.1, read as the reverse complement.
CTCCCGGTCGCCCTGGCCGACTCAGTGAGGACATGGCTAACAGGGCTCCCGAGGTAGTCAATTGGTTCCTGGGGAGAACTCAGGGAGCGGTTCATCGCTAATTTCTAGGGGACCTACGAGAGGCCATCTTCCGAGCAGGATCTATACCAACTGCACCAGAGGAAGAATGAGTCTCTGTGTGAATTTATCAAGAGGTTCTCCGAGAAGCGCAACCAAATCCCAATGATCAAGGACAAGGTCATCATCGCCGCCTTCCACAAAGGAGTAAAGGATGCCCCGTTCATCGCGAAATTCACTCGGAAGCCTCCAGCCTCTGTCAGGGCTCTCTTCGATATGGCAAACAAATACGCCGACTCGGCCGAGGTGGTCGCGGAGGCCCTCGACGAGAAGAAGGAGTCCCGGCAGAAGGACTAGAAGGTGAAAGCTGACAACGAGCCATCGCAGAACAAGTCTGGCAACTGCAAGTGGAAGTCAGACAACGAGGTGGCCAATGTGGAGCGTACTCGGTCGTGGCCTCCACGGAACAATGATTACCAGAAGGTCATGAACGGGCCATGTCCCTTCCACCCCAAAGGCAAGCACGCGGCCAAAGACTGCTTCATGCTTAAGAAGTTTGCTTCCGAGCAGGCTTCATCATCTGGCGCCGACAAGGACAAGGACAAGCCAGACTTGGGCACGGCCGACGATTTTTAGGATCCCCAAGCCAAGCTCAACCACATATTCGGAGGGCCGTCTGTGTACGAGTCCAAGCGGAAGCAGAAGCTAACAGCGCACGACGTCAACGCGGTCTCTACGACAGATGCCCCCCAACATTTGCGCTGGTTAGAAACACCCATCACATTCGACCGCGCAGATCACCCCGATCTGGTCTCACACCCGGGGCGCTATCCACTTGTCTTGGACCCGGTCGTCAAGAACATCAAGCTGAAGAAGGCCCTCATAGACGGAGGCAGCGCGCTCAATATCCTCTTCGCCAAGACTCTGGACGAGATGAAGATTCCCCATTCAGATCTGTGGCAGAGTATGGCGCCCTTCCATGGGATAATTCCCGGCCTGTCTTCAACACCCCTCGAGCAGATAACCTTGTCGGTCACTTTCGGCATGCGGGATAACTTCCGCATAGAAAATATTTGCTTCGAGGTCGCCGACTTCGAGACCGCATACCACGCAATACTCGGATGACCGGCGCTCGCCAAATTCATGGTGATACCGCACTATACCTACATGGTGCTCAAAATGCCTGGGCCAGCTGGAGTCCTCTCCCTCCACAGCGACGTCAAGCAAGCCTTCACTTGCGACAAGGAGAGCTGCGAGTTGGCTCAATCACAAGAGGTAGTAGTCGGACGCAAAAGCATTTGGCAAGCCACCACAACTGAAGTCGAGGATGATCAAGTTCTAGCCAAAAAAGCAGTGAAGTTAGGAATTTCAGCGGACTCTGACACAAAAAAGATCCCCCTGGACCCTTCCGACCCCTCCAAGACTGCTCTAGCTGGGACCGGACTCGACCCCAAATAGGAAGACGCGCTCGTCACCTTCCTCCAAGCCAACAAGGATATCTTTGCATGGAAATCGTCCTACATGCCAGGCGTACCAAGGGAGGTGATCGAGCACGCCCTCAACGTCAAGACACACTGTCGATGTTTTACACCGGCAATATGAATATGGGGCTACTCGGTGGATGGAAACTCGGTGGATTGCAAAGGAACACGCAGAGATTTTATACTGGTTCAGGCCCTCGATGTGAGGTAATACCCTATGTCCAGTTGTGGTGTTATTCCTTTGAGGATTTGTGGTGGTGATTCTGGTGAACCAACTCAACCTGCCCTCAGGGGGCGCCCTGCCTCCCCTTATATACTGGGGGACAGGGTTACAAGGTAGGAGTCCCAACCGGATTACGGCCAAGGGATCTCCTCTTAGAGATATAACGCACCCAACTAGGACTATGTTTTCCTTATCGTACAAGGCAAAGTCTGTCGAGTGTGGCTATATCCCTAATTACAAGGCTAGGCCCATCCTCTATCTGAGTGGCCCATATGCTTGTCATGAGGTACCCGGGGCCCATGGCACCCACAGTAGCCCCTGAGACCTTATAGTTGAGCCACAGTTGATGCCGAGTGCTCATCCTCCACGGTGAAGTCTTCCCGAGTGCATTGCTCCCGAGTACTCTTTGTCCAAGTGCTTCTTCTCTCGAGTCCTGCTTCATGTCAGTTGGCAGCGAGGCTATGAAGGGCTTCATGTAGATATATGAGTAGTGTGCGCCGAATAGGTGCACCTATTAGGTGTAGCCCCCGACTTTGTGCTTAATTGTGAAGACAATTAAACATAAAGTCAAAGATCTTTAACCTGGAAGTCTTTCCCAAGTAGATTACTACTGGTATATGAGACTCTTCGGTATCATGTCAACCGGAATATGATTTATAGTCTTGCCGAGCAGGGAACTACTCGTATGTAGGACTCTTCGACTTCATGTCAGTCGGAATGGGTATTTATAGTCTTGCCGAGTAGGATGCCACTCGTATATGGGACTCTTCAGCGTCATGTCAGCTGGAAAGAGGGGTTTATAGTCTTTCCTGAGTGGCGTCCCACCCAGAAGTTAGACTCCTCCGCGTCATGTCAACGGGAATGAGAAATTTATAGTCTCTCCCGAGTAGTACACTACTCAAAAGTTAGACTCCTCTGCTTCATGTCAACGGGAATAATGTTGCTCATGGCAACTGATGGCCACACATGTAGGCCGAGTACCACTTTATGAAAATAAATCCACGGCGTGGTCAGGTGTACTTGAGAAAGATACCTGCATCCCCAATTTTAATGAAGACCAGCTTGTGATCCTTGTAAGGATATATCCTCGAGACCTGGTGGATAAAACAGATACCCAAATATACATGTTTAGCAATAAGGCTCTCATGAAGCATATCTGTTTACCTCATCGGCTCCTGTTGGTAGCACCAGCGCTATAATTTCAACTCAGCCTACGGGCAGCCCACATGGAGCATGCTACTGTAGGAACTCATATCTTGGTGGCTGCTACCAAATAAGCCGGCCTGAACCGACCTACCCAGCATAGCTCGATAGAAGTATCATCCATCGCATGTCAGGATGAGTTTTTTGGTGTCGGTAACCGCAATCAGCCAGAGAAATCCTTATTTGCAAGCATTTTTGACTTACATTCTAGATGCAACCTGGTTGCCACATAAGCCTGAGTAGGTATATTGCAGGATCTGCTTGCCCTTCTCAGGTGTGACGCGGTGCATGCGAACCCCGGATGCGCTTTGACGATGTAAGTCTTCTCTGACTTGGGTAAAGCCAAACCAGGTACCCGAGCCTTACATTAGCAGAGGGTTCGGCTGGTGACCCTCATGGGGCGTACCCTATCGAACAGAGTTATGGCCAAATAAGGTACCCGACCCTTGCATTAGCATAGGATTCGGCTGGCAACCCTCATGGGGCATACCCAATCTGACAGAGTTGTGACCAAATAAGGTACCCGAACCAAGCATTAGCATAGGATTCGGCTGGCGACCCTCATGGGGCGTACCCTACTTAGCCAAGTTGCGACCGAATAAGGTACCCGAACCTAGCGTTAGCGTAGAATTCGGCTGGCGACCCTCATGGGGCGTACCTCACCCAGTCGAGTAGTATACGACCCCCAACTAGCGCCGGAGGTCGGTTGTCAGCTCACATGGAGCGTAGCCAGGGAAGATGTCGTCCCAACTGGTGCAAGTACTCAGTCAGTAGCCCTCGTGGAGCATCCTGAGTGTATTTTGGCAGACCTGTCCAGCCCCTGAGCATAGGAGATAGGCTCGCAGCCCTAAGTTCCTGTCATGCGTATCCGGAGCTGGCCCTGCACTATAAAGATACCGGATGAGTAGCATCTGATGATGAAAACAATCACCTGAATAAAATGTATTTTACAATATATGTAACTACGTGTTCTTCCTCTTATTGATATTAATTTGTCCGAGTAGTTGACCCCTTATGTTTAAGCACTCTGCCCGACTACTCATAGCCCCTAGCGCCGGGAGTTGGCTCATGGCTCTTTCCTAGACACGCGTTTTGGGTGACTTGAGTTCGTCTTTCATGGAGCAAAGTTTCACGGATCAGGATTTATGCTACTCGAATACTTTTGCAATCATTTAAGAGAAAAAACAGAAAAAGGTGCAGCTTGCACACCTATTAGGTGTAAGCGGCTGCAGCATTGGCAAGGCCGAGTGAAGAATTATTTATCAGGAAGCGACTTAGCTGTTCGGTATTTCGGAGTGGGGATGCCATCCTTGCGTTTGAGCTTTGTGAGCCCCGAGCATGTCACTTGTTGTTCTGATAATCTTTGGTTGTAGGAGGTCGAAGACGGTTGTGACCGACTGCCACAATGAAGCCGTCTGACTTGTGTTTGCGATTCCGCTTTAGTCGAGACCGCGTCGTCGGTGTCCTTCCGCTTCTTCTGTCAGGATGCCTTTTTGTCATCGAGGGCCTTAGCAATAGCTTGGGCCGAGTCGGCGTATTTGTTTGCCATGTCGAATAAAGCCTTGATAGAGTTGGGAGGCTTCCGCGTGAATTTGTCGATGAACGAGGTGTCTTTGACTCCTTTTCGAAAGGCGGATGTGACGACCTCATCCTTGATATTCGGGATTGAATTCTTCTTCTCAGAAAACCTCTTGATGAAGTCACGAAGAGACTCGTTCTTCCTTTGATGCAACTGATATAAGTCGTACTCGGACGATGGCCTCTCGTATGTTCCCTGAAAGTTGGCGATGAGGCGTTCCCGAAGTTCTCCCCAGGAGCCGATTGATTGCTTGGGAAGTCCTGTTAGCCATGTCCTCGCTGAGTCGGCTAAAGCGACTGGGAGGTAGTTAGCCTTGACTTTGTGATTTTCTCCAGCTGCTCGGATCGCCAGAGCGTAGACCGTGAGCCAGAACTCAGGATTGGTCTTGCTGTCGTATTTGTTGATGCCTGTAGGCTTGAAACCCGACGGCCAATCGACCTGTTGTAGCTCCTGGGTGAAGGCCGGTATGCCTTTGTCTCCATGAGGGCTCCGACTTCGAATACGGCAGCGAAACCGCTCGTGGTGGAGGCCGAAACGCTTGTTCTTGTCTTCCAGTTGGCGTTGCTCATCTTCTTCTCGTTCACGGCGCCGAGCGATGATGTCTTGCCAAAGGTCGCGCCGTAGTTGGTCTCGAAGGTCCTGATCGTCCCAACGGTTGCTTTGACGTCGCCGGTTGTCGTTGGGGTTGCCGAGTGACGCTGACGTGCCTTCGTATGCGGCTGACTGGAGCAGCCGCTCGGCGTCGCTTTGAGGTGTGAGACTGCCGTTGGGATGTCGACCGGTTGGTCGGTATGAGGGTATCACCCGACTGTTGGTGCTGCTGACATGCAGCAGCGGTAAGCATGGCTTTTATCCTTACGATCGTCGGGGTGGCCTGGTGATCAGGCCCGAACTGGACTGTATCTAGTAGAGTCGCAGCGGCCACGATGTTCTGTTGAGGAGTAATGAAGATGTCGTGGTCGCAGACTCGGGTTTGGAGGATTTGTTGCTGAGCAGTCCGCCCAGCCCTGTGTAGTGCGTCGTGCCGGTGTCTTGCTTCTTCCTCTTGTTGCTCTCGCAGTCGGCGTGCTTCCTCCTCTTGTTGCTCGTGTAGTGTGTGTGATTCCTGAGTAGGAGTAGAGCCTTTGGATGCCATGAAGATTTCTGATGGCGGGGAGAAGCTTGCCGAACTGCTGCCCGACTTAGAGTCAGAATCCGACTGAGAGTCGTAGTCCGACTGAGAGTCATAGTCGGAATAGTTGATGGGGGTGATTATAACTCCGACCTCCCTAGATCCGATCTCGAGCGGCTCTGGGCCGTATCTGAGTCGAACTCCAGAGGATCGGGTTTGCCACGTCGGATGTTGTCTGAAGATATCCGTGGCGTTGCCGAGTCTGTATAGGAGATTGCTGATCTCTTCCCTTCTTAGCTCGATCTTGGCCTGCTCAAGGCCGAGTCCGAGTCAAACACCGAAGGAAAGAGTTGTCCCGAGACCCGGACAAGATGAAGATTGCCGCAGCAAGTCGATGAGGGTTGCTGCAGCGTCGTGTGGACCGACTGGCGTGGAGTTGGCCGGTTCCCTGGCAGATCGGATCAAGTCCGAGTCGGCCAAGGTGAGATTGCCGATCTGGTCGGCGACGAAGTCGAGGCTTCCGAATGCAATTGTATCTCCGGGGGAGAGTTTGCCGCCATCGACTCCGAATGCTGGATCCATCAAGCTTGTAGATGTAGATCGTGCCGAAGCCCCTACCTGGCGTGCCAACTGTCGATGTTTTACACTGGCAATATGAATATGGGGCTACTTGGCGGATGGAAACTTGGTGGATTGCAAAGGAAACCAGAGATTTTATACTGGTTCTGCCTCGATGTGAGTAATACCCCTATGTCCAGTGTGGTGTTATTCCTTTGTGGATTTGTGGTGGTGATTCTTGGTGAACCAACTCAACGTCCTCAGGGGCACCCTGACTCCCTTATATACTAGGGACAGGGTTACAAGGTAGGAGTCCAACCGGATTACGGCCAAGGGATCTCCTCTTAGAGATATAACGTCACCCACTAGGACTGTGTTTTTCCTTATCGTACAAGGCAAGTCTGTCGAGTGTGGCTATATCCTAATTGATAAACAAGGCTAGGCCATCATCTATCCGAGTGGCCATATGCTTGTCAATGAGGTACCCGGGCCCATGGCACCCACAACACACCAAGCAGTCAAGCACGCTACGCGCTTCGCCCAAACCGTAAGATGCATCCGAGAGGAGATAACCAAGCTTCTCGCAGCCGGGTTTATCAAAGAGGTCTATCACCCGGATTGGCTAGCAAACCTAGTCCTAGTCTGAAAGAAAAATAGTAAATGGCGTTTGTGCATCGACTACACCGATCTCAACAAGGCGTGCCCCAAGGATCCATTTGGTCTACCCAGAATAGATCAGGAGGTGGACTCTAAGCCACAGGGTGTGAACTTCTCATTCTGACTGTTACTCGGGATACCACCAATCAGCCTCAAGGAGGAGGGCTGCCTAAAGACGTCTTTATCATGCATTGGAGCATACTGCTACATCACTATGCCGTTTGGTTTGAAAAACACTGGAGCAACGTATCAACGGGTGATTCAGCGATGTCTACACGCTCAGATCGGGTGCAACGTGGAGGCCTACGTCGACGATGTGGTGATCGAGACCAAGTCCAAAGAAGACCTCATCGCTAACCTAGAAGAAACCATCCAAAATCTTCAAAGATTCAAGATGAAGTTGAATCCGGAAAAGTGCACCTTCGGTGTGCCATCCGGCAAGCTACTCAGCTTCATCATCTCGCATCGCGGCATCGAGGCCTACCCGGAGAAAGTCAACGCAATCATGAACATGGCACCCCCAACTAGCCAGAAGGACGTCCAGAAGCTAACAGGATGCATAGCGGCACTAAGCTGATTTATTCCGACTAGGCGAACGGGCATGCCTTTTTCAAGCTATTGAAGAAGCAGACAATTTCCAATGGACTCCCGAGCCCAAGCACCTTCGATGCAGACTTCAAGAAATTTCGCACATCACCACCGTGGTGGCGTCACCATGCCCCAAAAATTAATGTTGTATCTGCGGCAACTACTCAGTAGTCAAAACGGTGCTGGTGGTCCGAGCGATCCGAAAGGGTCACATACAGAAGATTCAACGGCCAGTCTACTTGTCAACGAGGTCCTTGCGACTCAAAGATGAGATATCCGTAGGTTCAGAAAGATGCGTGCTGCCTACTCTCACTGGCCGAGAAGCTAGTGCATTATTTCCAAGCACATCAGTCACGGTGGTCACATCGTATCCACTTGGGACGTCTGCTAATCGTGAGGCCACCGGCCGAATCACTAAATGGGCACTCGAGTGATGGCATTCGACATCACCTTCAGCCATGGATAGCTATCAAATTACAAGCTCTAGCCGACTTCGTGGCCGAGTGGACAGAAGTTCAAATGCCTACATCAACAGCGAAGCTAGGGTACTGGACAATGTACTTCGACGGTTCTCTATGGATCGGCGGCGCCGGGGCTGGTGTCGTATTGACGTCCCCCACTCAGCAAAAAACTCAAGACGTTTACATCCACTTCCATTCGGCTTCCCATAACATCGCCGTGTAGAGGCACTCATTCACAGGCTCCGAGTCGCTATATCACTCGGCATTCATCGACTGGTTGTGCGTGGAGACTCTCAACTCGTGGTGAACCAAGTCATGAAAGACTGGACATGTCTCAATGATACCATGGTGGCATACTGTCAAGAGGTCCGCAAGCTAGAAAACAAATTTGACGGGCTGGAGATAACACATGTCCTACGACAATACAACGACGCCGCAGACGAATTGGCAAACATGGGATCCAAGCGAGAGGTTGTCCCGATAGGGATCTTTGTCGAACAACTTATGGAGCCATCAGTCAAGAAGAAACCAGTGCAAGAGCAGTCGGAGGTGAACCTACTTGGCCACAGATAAGTACTGCACATATTCAAGATGTGGAGGAACTCCGTGTCTCAATTCCTCCTATACAATGATCCAGAAAATCGAGTTCAAGCCGACAAATCAAACTTTGAAGGGGTCAAGAGTTCCTAGTCGTCGGAGAAGACCTGTACCAGAAGAAGTTCATATCCGGTGTCCTCTGATGGCGCTGCGTCCCACCAAGAGGGCAAGCAGATTCTGTAGTTTGATCCCACTCAGGTATATGTGGCAACCCACCCCATCCAGGACGTTAGTCGAAAGGGCTTACGTGCAGGGATTTTTCTGGGCAACAGCAGTACAGATGCAAAAGACATTGTCCCGCATCATGCGAGGGTTGCCAATTCTTACGCAGACAAACCACTCTCCGCAGCCCAAGAACTCCAAACATCCAATCTCTTGGCCCTTTGGCAGTATGGGCTGACCATGGTTGGCGCCTTTCAGGAAAGTGCCAGGAGGGTTCACTACACTTGTTCTGCGTGGATAAATTCACCAGTTGGAATTGAGCAAACCCGTTGCTACCATAACAGTGGCCACGGAAGGACTTCATCATGAGTATATTATACGATTTGGGGTCCTAACCGCATCGATCACAGACAAACAGTACTCAGTTACGGCGGCGTGTTAAGATTTCTGTGACTAGCTTCGGCCATCAAGATCTGGCTATGCGTCTGTGGCACACCCGCAGAGCAAAGGGTAGTTGATACGCGCCAATTGGTATGGTTTCACAAGTATCAAGGCCGGGATATTTCGACGACTACCAACCATACACGGGCCGGTGGTACAAGAACCATCTATTCTCTGGTCTTTAGGACCGAGGTTTGTCGAGCATGGGGCAATCCCGCTTTCTTCTGTGCTACGGTGCCGAGGCGTGTTACCAACCAGAGTTGAGTTCGGCTTCTCCACGGTTCGCGGCTTACCTCGCAGACACTCAATATACTCGATTGGTCGAACTACGATCAGTTGGACCGAAGCAAGGATATGCGGCAATAATCTAGTCGGCAAGGTATCTCAGGCCCTGCATTTACCTTTTGTGCTTTGTATTACTTACAACCGCACCTGTCCATGGCGCGCTGTTTGGTTGAGATCTCTGTCTTGAGAAAAGATACAAACGCCACCAAAGACAGGCATAAACTGTCCCCAATTTGGGAGGGCCGTTCCATTTATCGCTGGAGGTTACTTCGGCAGGCACCTATCCGACTGAAACCAAAGATTGGGTGCCCTCTCAGCACCTCACGGAATATAGATGCAGCGTTTTCTATACTAACAGTTTTATACATCCATGTGTACAGTTTTTCTCTGACTCACTATCGCCGCTTGTGTTCCAACCGAGTAGTGAGTTCGGGGGCTGGATGTATTATGATGTACTTTTGTCAATAATATACGAACCTGTTTTACTTCAGTTATGAAGTTTTGCAATGATTTTGTCATGTTTGCCCGAGTATAGCTTTCTGCGGTGAACGATTTTATTAAGTTCCTATAGACTAACTTGGCATAGACTATATAGTCGAGTAAAGCTAATGACAATTGAGTAATAATTCAGAGCTTGGCGGCATTGCACATATATTTACACATGTCTTTACAAAAGTTTATACGCACCGACTGCATGATGAACTATTCTTACATACCCAGGTCTCGGGTGATCACGTCTGCAGTCGGCCCTCTGGTGCCTTGGCTATCAGCTCCAACGCCTCCTTAGGTGTCATCTCCTTGGCGAATCCCTCCCCGATGGGCTTTCAACTGTTGTCTGCCTAGGGTAGATGGACTTGGTCATTGCCAGGGTTTGGGCTACGCCGACAACAGTACGCTCATCCGAGTACCTCTTCAGGATACTCGGTGCATCGTTAAGGCACGCCTGCACCTGAGACACCGTGTTGGAGCTGGCTCCCACATGGTGAGGATCCATCACGTCAAGGAGCCCTTTCACGGACTTGGCAAGGATCTCCCGTGACTCCTTGACGAACTTTATCTCCTCTGCAAAAGCTTGGAATTGGATTTGGGCATTGGCTCTAGCATCTACCCGGGTTCACCAACAAGTAAACTTGTCAGGCAAATTGCAGACGAAGTACTTAATGGATTGGTTAAGATCATTGTCAGTGCAGAGACTTACTTTTGTAGTCGGCCTCCCACTTGGCTTTGGCCTTCTCCAGTTCAACTTTTTCCTTCTCGAGCTTGGCGTTGGCCTTCTTCAAGTCGGCTTTCTCTTTTTCAAGCTCGGCCATGGCCTTTGTCAGGTCGGACTTGTCCTTCTCGAGCCTGGCCTTGGCTTTCTCGGGCTCCTTCAGCTGGACTTCTCCCTCTGTTCGGGTCTTTAGCTCGGCTTCGAGGGCTGCACATCATAAAAGTCAAGCACTCAACATGGCAGTCAAGGCATAACTGGGCAGTCGGAAAATAACACAGCTGGAGGAATATGCTAAGGGATCAGTCAGGGAGACGTTCGGGAGACTTACTTCCAATCTTCTTGGCTTGGTCCCAATTCTTGGTCCTGAGCTGATTAACAGCCTCCCTCAGCCAAGATTCCCTCTCCTGGCTGCGCCCTTCTACTTTGGCTTTCAAAGCCTGGAGCAGATCCAATTCTTGGAGATAGGGGGCAACCCGGGTCAGGACTTCATTCATCCTCTCCGAGCAGTCAACCAGTTTCTACTCAGGGAGAAACAGTGTGAGGTAAAGTCAAGCGTCAGAACACTCGTGCAAGGAAGACTACCAAGATTCCAATACGACAAGATTCATACCTTAATCCCCTGGGACGTGGCGATGGTAGCACGAAGCAAGTCTTCACATTCCTTTTCCGCCATGACCTCATCATGCTTGTAACTCCTCACGGTTCCATCGGGGGCCGTCCAACAGAACGTCCTCAGGAACTTGCGGGGAGGCGCTTCGAGCCTGGGGAGATCCGGCCTTTCTGAAGGCGGTGACGACAATGACGATGAAGACAACGACGATGACGACGGTGACGATGGCGACGAGGACGGCGATGGGGTCCCGACCCTCACCTCTGCAGCCTCCGGGGCCTCGGGGGCTGGCTTGGGTACTGGAGCGACAGCCTCGACAATCGCCCCTTGGTCGGCCGGTGTCGGCAGCCCTGCAATCGGGACGGTCTCAGTTTCTGCAACTGGGATAGTCGCCAGCTCGGCAGGAGTGCTCGCTAGCGCCGGCTCGGCTGGGGCTGGCTCGACGACGGGGGTAGCCGGAGCGGTCTCTTTGAGATCAATGTCTGCCCGCTTCCTACATATCGAGTCAAAACATCAATATGCTACCATGCCAAACAAGATTTTCAGAAGACCCAGTGCAGCTTACCTCTTGGAGAACTTACACCGCTGTCCGGGTGATCTGGGGGTGAGCCCTAGAGGGCCGTTGGCTGTCGGGCCTGAGGGCACGGTGGTCGATGGTGGTGTTTCCACCCTGGTCGGACCCGCTCGTGGTGTGGCTGGCTGGGGAGCCCGGGTACTCGGCGGCACTATTCTTGGGCTCGATGTTACTGAGCCTGGCAGCGCTGGACTTGGCCTTGTACTCGGCGGCACTTGTATTGGGCTCGATGATGACGAGCTCGATTGCGCTAGTCCTAGCCTGGGACTCAGCGGCCTGGGGATTGCACCAGCGGTGTCTTTTATCTTCAGACTCCCGGCTACGGCACTCGGCATCATAGCTTTCTTCTTGCCCTGATCTACAACAGGTCTCTTCCCCGCTCTCTTGGAGTCGGGCTGGGCAGCTAAAGGACTCCTTAGCCTCTTCTTCGACTTCATGGTCGACAGCGTTCGGGAGTCGTCATCAAACTCCTCACATGACTGCAAGCAGTTCAGCAATATATTTTACACATTCTAGAGCCAATCTAGGCGTATAATTTGCAAGCATTCACCACAGATGAACTACAAGACAACATTGGCAAGGGTTACCTTTGGGCACGGCCTCTTCCGGCTATAAGCCGCCTAGATCGCCCTGTATCTTCAGTTTCGACCACCCCGCTGGCAAAGAAATTCAGCAGGGTGTTGGTCACTTTGTACTTGTCTATCAGATCAGCACATTCCCGGCTGGGATCCCCTTTTCCCTTGTTGTCCCAGCCGAAGTGGCACCTTAGCTTCAGTGGCTTCATGCTTGGAGTCAAGAAATGTCTGGCCACCCATGGACCAGACAACCCGGCTTTCTTCAGCTTGTCAATCCTACCAGCAAGTTTGAGGACCTGCCCCATTTCCTCAGAGGTGGGCAGAGACAACCACTTGGCAATGACCACTGGAGGCAAACCCATGAAAGGGGGAAGTCTTGGTTCCAGATCAGAACAGTAAAACCATTCCTTATGCCAGCCTTTGAGAGAAGATTTCAGAGGGATATTGATATAGGTCTTCTTCATCTCATTTCTAAGTTGGATACTGCCCCCCCCCCCCCAATTACTTGGATTTTATTCTTGGAGGGCTGGGGCATGATGTGGAACAGATATCTAAAGAGATTCAAATGGGGTTCCACACCCAGGAAGCATTCACAAAGAGTCACAAAAAGGGAGATTTGCATAATCGAGTTGGGATTCAGATTCACCAACTCGAGTTCGTAAAAAGCGAGAAGCTGGCGAAAGAACTCGGAAGAAGGAAGAGAAAGACCTCGAGGGAGAAAAGAGGCAAAAACAACGGTCTCACCCTCCTAGGGTTCTAGAACCATTTCCCCTCCAGCCAGACGCCAGTGGACGACACCGTGGCTCTGCAACTTCAACTGTTTCTCCAATCACTCTAGCTTGGACCGACAACAATCTGAAGTCGGCCACACCTCATCAGTCACCTCTAGGTTCACCGACGCTCTTAGCATGGCTAGGGGTGCGGGGATTTGGGGAAAAGGCCGTCGGGGGCTTGGAATGGATGAGGAGGAGCGGAATCGCCCGAGTTTCAGTGGGGAAGAGTGAGCAATGGCGAACCCTAGCGAAGCGGGAGGTGAAATTTTGGCGCGGAAGCTGGAAGACGAAATGATTGGAGGATTGGAGAAGATGAGGGAATCTTTTCTCTCTCTCCCCGCCTTTTATAGTGCCGTTTTCGACTCGTGGGCCTGGGCCTACATAGTCAGTATTGGGCCACCAAGACATGAGTTTCTATAGTAGCACGCTTAATATGGCCCGCTCGCAGGCTGTGTTAAAATCGCAGTGCTGGTGCTACCAACAGGAACCAATGAGATAAACAGGTATGCTTCATGAAGACCTAATTGCTGAACACATGTGTTTGGGTATCTGTTTTATCCACCAGGTATTGAGGATATATCCCTATAAGGGTCACAAGCTGGTCTTCATCAAAATTGGAGATGCAGGTATCTCTCAAGTACACCTAACCACTCAATGGATTTAATTTCATAAAGTGGTACTCGGCCTACATGCCTGGCCAACAGTTGCGATGAGCAATATTTTCCAGCCGACATGACGCTGAAAAGTCTAGCTTCCAAGTAGTGCACTACTCGGGAAAGACTATAAATATTTTTTCCGGCCGATATGACGCTGAGGAGTCTAACTTCTGAGTGGGACACCACTTGGGAAAGACTATAAACACCCCTTCCAGCTGATATGAAGCTGAAGAGTCCCATATACGAGTGGTATGCTGCTCGGCAAAGACTATAAATCATATTCCGGTTGACATGATACCGAAGAGTCTCATATACCAGTAGTATACTACTCGGGAAAGACTACAAGGTTAAAGATCTTTGACTTTATGTTTAATCGTCTTTACAATTAAGCACAAAGTTGGGGGCTACACCTAATAGGTGCGCCTATTCGGTGCACACTATTCATACTTCTACACGGAGCCCTTCATAGCCTCGCTGCCAGCTGACATGAAGTAGGACTCGGGAAGAAGACGCACTTGGATAAAGAGTACTCGGGAGTAATGTACTCGGGCAATCTTCACCGTGGAGGATGAGCACTCGGCATCAGCTGTGACTCAACTATGAAGGTCTCAGGGGCTGCTATGGAGGTCATGGGCCCCGGGTACCTCATCAAAAGCATATGGGCCACTCGGATAGAGGATGGGCCTAGGCTTGTAATTAGAGATATAGTAGCACCCGACAACCTTTGCCTTGTATAATAAGAAATATACAGTCCTAGTCGGGTAAATTGTATCTCTGAGAGGTGATCTCTTGGCCATATCTGGCTTGGACTCTTACCTTGTACCCCTGTTCCCCAGTATATAAGGGGAGGCAGGGCGCCCCCTGAGGGCACGAGTTCATCAGAACGACACAGATCCTCAAAGGAATACATCACAACTGGACGTAGGGTATTACCTCACATTGAGGGCCTAAACCAATATAAAATCTCCTTGTGTTCCTTTGCAATCCACCGAGTTTTCATCCGCCGGGTAGCCCTATAATCATATTGCTAGTGTAAAACATCAACACCTCATCACAAGCATATGGGCCACTCGGATAGAGGATGGGCCTAACCTTGTAATTAGAGATATGGTAGAACCCGGTAGACTTTGCCTTGTACGATAAGGAATATACTGTCCTAGTCAGGTAGATTATATCTCTAGAGGAGATCCCTTGGCTATAATCCTGTTGGGACTCCTACCTTGTACCCCTATCCCCTAGTATATAAGGGGAGGCAGGGCGCCCCCGAGGGTATGAGCTCATAGAAGCAAACACACATCCTCAGAGGAATACACCACAACTGGATGTAGGGTATTACCTCACATCGAGGGCTTGAACCAGTATAAATTCCCCATGTTCCTTTGCAGCCCACCGAGTTTCGATCCGACGAGTAGCCCTATATTCATATTGCCGGTGTAAAACATTGACAGTTGGCACGCCAGGTAGGGGCTTCGGCGAGATCTACATCTACAAGCTCGATGGATCCAGCAACCTGAGCCTCGACTTCGTCACTGACATGTTCGGCAATCTCACCTTGGCTGATGCAGACCTGATCCAACTGGCCAAGGAACCAGCCGACTCCGTGCCAGTCAGCCCACAAGACGCTGCAACCACCCTTGTCGATTTGCTGTGGCAATCAACCACCTGTCTGGGTCTCGGGACAACTCTCTCCTTTGGTGTCCGACTCGCGCTTGGCCTTGAGCCAGCCCAGGTCGGGCTAGGAAGGGGAGAGATCGTCAACCTCCCATGCAGACTCAGCGACGCTGCGAATCTACATCACACGTCGTAGACCCGATCTCCTACGCTTTAGTTTGGACATGGCCCAGAGCCGTTCCAGATTGGATCTAGGGAGGTCGAAGTCATTCTTACTCTGATCAACTATTTGGATTTCGACTCCAGGTCGAACAGCAGTTTGAACACCAGTTCGGACAGCAGCTTGGCAAGCCTCCTTCTGCCCCGCGAGATCTTCATGGCCTCAACTCCCCCACAGGAGGTGCGCCGACCACAAGAGCAACAAGAGGAGAAGGCCCGCCGACAACAACAGCAAGAGGAGGCCAAACGCGACGCTTGCAACAACGAGCTACACAGGGCTAGGCGAACCACTCAGCAACAAATCCTCCAAACTCGACTCAGCGACCACGACGTATTCGTCACGCCTCAACAGAACGTCGTGGCCGCTGCAACTCTGCTGGACACGCTCTAGTTTGGGCCTGATCATCCGGCCACCCTAACTATAGCAAGGATAAAAGCCATGATCACTGCTGCTGCATACCAGCAGCGCCAACAGTCGGGCGACACTCTCATACTGACCAACAGGTCGGCTTCTCCTACGGCGATCTCATCTGCCTCAATACGACGCTGAGCAGCTGGCTCTAGTCGGCTGCACACGGAGTCACGTCACACGTCACTTGGCAACCACAATAATGCCCGGCGGCACCGACATCCAGATGACCGTTGGGACCACCAAGATCTCCGAGGCTGACTACGGCGTGACCTTTGGTAGGACATCAATGCTCGGTGCTGCGAACAAGAGGAAGATGAGCAACATCAACTGGAAGACGAGAACAAGCGCTTTGGCCTCCACCACGAGCGGTTTTGCCGCCGTATTCCAAGCCGGAACCCTCCCGCAGATGAAGGCGTACTAGTCTTCACCCCGGAGCTACAACAAGTCGACTGGACACTAGGTTTCAAGCAGACTGGAATTGAAAAATACGACGGGAAGACCAACCCCGAGTCTTGGCTCATAGTCTACACTCTGGCAATCTGAGCAGCTGGAGGAGATCACAAGGCCATGGCTAACTACCTCCCAGTCGCTCGAGCCGACTCAGTGAGGACATGGCTAAAAGGACTTTCCAAGCAATCAATCGGCTCCTGGGGAGAACTCCGGGAACGCTTCATGACCAACTTGCAGGGGACGTACGAGAGGCCATCTTTCGAGCACGACCTATATTAGTTGCATCAAAGGAAGAACGAGTCTCTTCATGACTTCATCAAGAGGTTCTCTGAGAAGAAAAATTCTATCCCAAAGATCAAGGATGAGGTCATCATCGCTGCCTTTCGAAAAGGAGTCAAAGACACCTCGTTCATTGCTAAATTCACTCGGAAGCCTCCCAATTCTATCAAGGATCCATTCAACATGGTGAACAAGTACGCCGACTCAGCCGACGCTGTTGCTGAGGCCCTTGATGACAAAAAGGCATCCTGACAGAAGAATCGGAAGGACACCGACGACGCGGTCCCGACTAAAGCTGGGAATCACAAATGCAAGTTGGACGGCTTCATTGTGGCAGTTGGTCACAACTGTCTTCGACCTTCTACAATTGAGGATTATCAGAACAACAAGTGACATGCTCGGGGGCTCAAAAGCCCAAATGCAAGGATGGCATCCCCACTCCGAAATACCGAACAGCTAAGTCGCTTCTGTTGACACCGAAAATCACCAGCAGCGTCAAAAACGAGCTAAGGATCTGGTTCGATGCACTAGACACGCGGAGGCCTAGGAGATCTGCTTAACTCTAGTGCAGATCCTAAATTCGAGGTTCGTAGGCGTGCCAGTCAATTTGACCCTACAATTGACAAGGAAATAGAAATATTAGACCAGTGAGCCAATCGGCTGGAAGCCGAATTGGACTCGTTTCATTGGCCGATTGCTGATATGAACTAAAGCACTTATACATCGACTGGAAGCCAATGATAGCCTAAATAGGCAAAATAAATAGATCAATTGATTACCCTCCAGCCGACTGCAATAACAATGCAGATAAACAAAATAACAATTAAACAATGCAGTTGGCTTTATTTAATAAAAGATAACTTATCGGCTAGACACTCCGATAAAACATTGCATAGACACCCATCGGCTTAATAAGGATAAAATTATTATCACCAGTCTAGTAGGTCGGACCTAACCGATGCATCACAAACTGATGATGATAAAAGAAACTCGATAAGCTGATAAATCCTATGCAATCGTGATGTACTATACGATAATTTATCGGCTATACATTCCGATGAGACACTTGCATGAAAATTTATCAACCTAGTAGGAACAACTTATCGTTAGCTGTTTAGTAGGTCGGACCTAACCGATACAGCACAAACTGATGATAAATTGCATCCAGTAAGCTAATAAATCTACGCACGCGTGATGTGATATACCTACTCGGACTAAGAGGTCAAACTTAACTGATGCAGCCGTAGACAGAATAGATACATCATGGTAAGCCGACTACCGTAGACTGGCTAGAATATCGGACCTAACCGAGGAAGTCTTAGCCGATATGATAGTCGGGGTAACGAGACTTACCCTCTCGCAGGAGGTCGAACTTAACCGATGCAGCCCGGCTCGAGAGGCAAGAACCCGTCAAAAAGGGTGGCGATGCGCCGAAATTGTATTGATCTGTGTGATGATTTACATGGTACCCGGGCATACGTATTTATACCCTGAGTTGATACAAGTCCTTATTGGACACGACACACGATTTCCTAATTACAGAAGGAAAACACTAATAAGACCCGATCGGACACGAGATCAGGTTTCCTAAAAGAAAAAATTACTAACATTGCCTAATTAATAGATAAGATATTAACTGCCTCTCCATGGTCTTCACGATCCCTTCCCAAACTCGGCTTCCTCCAGATTAATTCCCGCTAGTTGACTGTGATTTTTTCCTTAACCGAATCTGATAAAGAATCATACCAAATTTTGGCGTTAACACATGCCCCCCAATTTCGAAGTTTTTCATAAGACTTCGAAATTCTCTCATCTAGGCTTTCGGATTCCCTTCACACCGAGGTGGCCCAAGGTAGTCCACTTTCCTTAATTGTTTGAAACAGTGCCAACGGCCTCGATTCCCGCCCAGCCATCGTCCCTCTATAAACCGCTTCGCCTTCCTAGCCTCCTTTCTTTACGCTTTCACATCACCAGAGCCCTCTCGCTTCCCCCGAGACCTCGATGAGCTCCGGCGAACCCAGGTGAACCGCTGTGATCTCCTTCCTCAACCACCGGCCTTCGTTCATTCCCTTCTTCCGCGATGGCTTCAGCAACCGCTGTCCCAGAGGTAACCCTCTTGTCTGGTCACTCTCTCTGCTTTGTAACCTAGATAGATTAAATCTGCTACATTCTTCACCCGTTCTTCGCCATGTTCTTGTTTACTGTAGAACCTTAGAAGCCAAATTTTGATTCCGGCCGCCGATTATCCAAATTTCTTCTATCACGGTCCCATGGGTAGCGAAGACCCCACAGACTTCATCAATGCCGAAACCCAACGCATCCCCTTCAAGAACTCTTCCATGCTAGCTAGCGATTGGACCAATAGTTTCAAATCCTGGCCTAGCAAGCTTCCCGGGTGGAAGAACTGGTACCTCAGAGTATCAGCTGTAAAGAAAACCCTCTGGGAAGAAACAGATATTGGCCATTGCATCAACCTTTCCCTAGCCGAGATGGAGAAGGATGAACCTTTGCTCGCATTGGCTTCGTACTTTTGGTCAGACGCCCTCTACGCCTTCCTATTTGGACACGGGCCGATGACCCCAACTCTGATGGACGTAACTATGCTCACCTGCCTCAACACGACAAGTTATAACAACCCTTTCAACCTCCGATTCAAGCCCACTCATCGGTTACGGATGAAGAATATTGGTGGTTGGACCAAGTACATATCAATTCACAACAAGGTGACTAGGCCAGTTGACGATCGGGAGCATGTAGCTTTTCTGAATTTGTGGCTAGAACGATTTGTCTTTGGTTGCGCGACTCTTGGCCCAACTACAAACATGCAATGTTTAGCAGAACGCTTGGCCAATCAGAAACAAATCCCCCTGGGGCAATATCTTCTCGGCGCCACCTATCAACTGCTTCATCAAGTAGCAAACAAACTATCGGCCAGTCAATCAGTTGGCCACATTGGTGGTCCTTGATGGTTCGTGCAACTGTGGCTCAATGTCTACACCTCCAAGGCCATTTCTGGGACCTCCCTCCTGAACTTAACCTTCCCAGCCGATTACCTAGAGGAACAGGAACCCATCCACTGCCGATGTATCTCTGTGGGCGAAGCTGCATCGGCCCTCCCTGGCTACAAAATGACTCCTATCGGACTCACCCAGTGGTTCAAAGGTTTCTACTATGGTTTCACCAGGGAGGCTACACTCTAGTTTGCATATGATGATGCATTATCATTCGAGATGCCTTTCAAATTCAATCCTCTTGATGCTTTGGCCGACGAAGAATCCAAGACCATATTTCTATCGACCATTACCCCCTGCCTTCTGCTGACTAGCTTCTCTCAAGGCCGATCACAACAACCATCATATGAGTTTTATCATCCATCGGTCGGTTCTCGCCAGCTCGGCCTCAGCCAACTCCCAATCAGCCTATTCTTTATTGATAAACTTTAGGCCCGGGGTAATATAAATAGTGCTTTAGAGTACGATCGGCTACGGATGTTAACAGAATCTCTGCCTCTGGGCACCGCCACCAGCATGGAGCCATGCACTGCCAATACAAGGCTTTTTGCCCGATGGTGGTCAGAATGGAGGAAACACTTGTTCAACTTATCGGCCGTCCAATACTGTTCTCGCCTCAACCCCGACTATGTCAAATCTGACAAAGAGGTAACATCCCATAAGCCTTAATCATTGTCTCCGATCATATCTCTTATAATCTTATCTTGCAGGCTGACGACAAGGAACTGCCAACAACAAGCATCAACGGCCAGTCGATCATATATCAACCACCATCGGCCAATCCACACTTGGGACATGGTGCTCCCCCTCCATCGTCTCTTCTCCAGGCGCCACAGCCAATAGGACAAAAACGCAAGAAGTTGGCGTCTCACCCTTCCCAAAAGAGGCAAAAAACTAGTGCCAATGTCGTGGTTATAGTGCCGCCAGCTACCGAATCAACATCGGCTCCTTCATCCCGCAGGTATGCGCTGATCCTTAACATTATTTGTCTGTTTCTTTTGTCTTTTCATTATCAATCTTATTTTCAGTTTGAGTCATCGGCTCCTGAAACTCAACCCTCACCTGACCTCCTTATCGAGCCGATGACCTCCCTAGTTGTTCCAACTCTAGTGCCCAGCCCCAAAGCTGATATTGAGGCCGTTCCTCCTACTTCAGCGCCAGACGTCAGCCGTCCTGAAGAGCAACCTACTTATCCATCTGATGCCAATGTCACTCCTCAAGCCGCCGCTATCCCCCCACAGGTACTCATTTGTGTTAACTTATTCATTCATACTCCGTTTACTCACCGATGCCGATTTGCAGTCCTTAGCCAACCTGTTCTCCTTCGACATCGGCAAGTACCTGGAGACTGATGAAGAGGTAATCACCAGCGCGATGACCAGACCATCCCTTCCATCCGATGTGCGTGAAAATTTGCTGGATATTATCCGTCGACTGGAAACCCCAATAGACGCGCTGGTAGAAGATTGTGGGCCAATCCGGGCAAGATTTTCTGAGATTGAACATCATCTGCCCAACGAACTCATCGATGCCCTGACTCCTGCTGCTTATTTAGAATCCCATAGATTTCAACTGATCAAGACCAGGCAACGGATAGCTAATCGCACTGAACAGAAGATTCTAGCTCAACGCATCCAAGATGATCGGCTGTCCGCTCAATCTGAAAAGAAAAAGCTTGATGATATGGCAGCCGCCCCTCAAGCAACCCAAGCTAAACTAGATCAACTGGAGGAAAAACAAGCCGATTTGCTAGCAAAGCTTGAAAGAATCCACAAGGACATTGAAATCACAAAATCTCAGCTCATCGGCTTGCCACAAGCAATACAAGAACAAGAATCCAAAGTTGCAGCTGCAGTACACCAAGTCGTTCATCAGCGCAAGAGCTTAAAGACCATTCCAAGCTCCGAAGAAGACGATATCCGCGCCATCAACAAGATTGATCAGATTCACCTGCGTGCGATTGAAATAATCCAGAAATTCTTGTAAAACATTAACATTGATGACCTTGATGTTGCTCTAGAACATGCCGATAGCCTTTTGCTGTAATATAATCTAACCAGCTCTGTTACTTATTCATCTTATTCCATCTTCGCTTGATAATATTTTTATTTGTTTTATCTAAAGGCGATACCAATTGATATCGGCTATCTTTAGGCGATGTAACAACATCGGCTCTTGCTTTGAACTATTTTAGAAATCGGCCGCATTCAACTGATTCAGGAGTTGATCCAAACGCTCGAATAATACTTCTTAAGATATTTCCCATTAAGTGCTTTAGCAAACTCTGTCCCCTCAAGATCTTCCAATATATAGGCATTGCCAGGTACACAACAATTAATCCAATAGGGCCCGTCTCAATTAGGCGATCACTTTTCGAATTTACTATCTCTGGACCCGATCGGCAAAATTAACTTCCATACAAGATCTGCCTCAGTAAACGATTTACTCATCACCTTTTTGTTATAATGCCTAGCCACCCTAGCTTTATTTTCCCTGATCCTTTCCAGCGCCCTTAACCGATTTTGAGCCAAATCCTCGAGTTCATCTGTCATCAAATTATAATAATCATCGGCTGTCAGTTGATTTTGTAAAGAAATTCTCCTAGAACCGATGTTAGTCTCCCAAGGCAAAACTGATTCATGTCCATATACCAATTGGTATGGTGGCACCCGAGTAGACCCATGACATGCCATCCGATAAGCCCATAATGAATCGGCTAATGTAGTATGCCACCTTCGCGGCTGTTCATCAATCTTCCGCTTAATTAATTTGATTAGACTCTTATTCGAAGCTTCTGCCTATCCATTAGCTTGAGCATAATAAGGTGATGAATT
The DNA here is from genome assembly GCA_003991445.1 of Oryza meyeriana var. granulata. Classification (NCBI taxonomy): domain Eukaryota; kingdom Viridiplantae; phylum Streptophyta; class Magnoliopsida; order Poales; family Poaceae; genus Oryza; species Oryza meyeriana. The sequence continues at coordinate 75,205 of RYFJ01004300.1, read as the reverse complement.
CAATAACTCAATTCCCATACTGGCAGCAAATTGTTGAAACTCATCGGACACGAAAATAGATCCCTGATTGGTAGTTATTGTCTGAGGAATTCCAAACCGATAAATTATATGCTCTTTTACAAACTCAATCGCATCTTTGGACGTGACTTTCTTCAAAGGAATTGCCTCCACCCATTGTGTAAAATAATCTATTGCTGCCAATATGAATTTATGTCCTTTACTTGATGGAGGATAAACCTGGCCGATCATATCAATTCCCCATCCTCTGAACGGCCACGGTTTGATGATAGGATTCATAGCCGATGCTGGTGCTCGCTGTATATTTCCAAATTTCTGGCTATCTTGACATCCTTTATAATATTTGAAGCAATCCTCCAACATTGTCGGCCAAAAATATCCTACTCTTCTCAATATCCACTTCATCTTATGAGCCGATTGATGAGTTCCACAAACACCCTCATGCACTTCGCACATAACCACTTTGGCTTCTTCTAAATTTAGGCATCTCAGTAAAACCCCTTCAAAAGTCCGATAATATAACTCTCCATCAAGCAACACATACTTAGTAGCTTTATACCAAAGTTTCCTAGAAACCGATTGCGACGGATTTTGTAAATAATCAATTATTTCCTGTCTCCAATCATTGGCTTTATCCTGAATATCACCATTGGCTATTTCAACCTCAATCTGTCTATTCAGCCGATTACCCGAAGCAATTTGTGCAAGATCATTAGCTTCTAAATTCTGTTCTCTAGGAATATGATCCAACGATACCATCCTGAAATCCCTCAAAATATCTCTACATTCTTCATAATATGATCTTAAAACATCATCTCTGCACTCATATTCCCTAGACAATTGCTTGATCACTAATAAGGAATCTCCAACAATCTCTATGATATCGGCCCCGATCTCCTTTAAAAGTTGAAGTCCTTTTAGCACCGCCTCGTATTTCGCTTGATTGTTGGTCCAATAGGGTTTAATTGTAAAAGAAAATTCAAAACTTGCCCCCCGAGGCGATACAATGACCAATCCGATACCAGATCCATGCTTGCAAACCGATCCATTGAAAAATAAAGCCCATGGGATCGGCTCCACATAATTTTCATGAACTCCTCTGTGTTACACAATCAAATTGGCTATTGCCTGTCCCTTGATCGCTTTAGCCGACTCATATCTCAAGTCAAACTCTGTTAAGGCAAAAATCCATTTACCAACTCGCCCCTTCTCTTCAAATTCCTGTATCAAAACAGACTCGATGGATTTTTCATTGGCCGATAAGTATAACTTGAATGACACTCCTTTCTGTGGCGGAATCAAAACAGGTGGGGAACTTAAATAACTCTTAATTTCATCAAATGCCTTCTGCTGTTCTGCCCCCCACACAAACTCTTGATTGGCTTTCAATTTCAACAACGGAGTAAAAGGCTCAATCCTTCCTGATAAATTTGATATGAATCTCCTTACAAAATTAATTTTGCCGATCAACGACTATAGCTCTGTCTTGTTGACTAGTGGTTCTATATTCTTGATGGCTCTGATGCTCCGTTGACTAACTTCAATTCCTTGCTCATGAACCATGAAACCCAAAAACTGCCCAGCCGATACACCAAAAGCGCATTTATTAGGATTCATCCTTAGTCCATATTTGTTTGCCCTTTCCAGCACTTTTCGCAAATTGGTTATATGACTTTCATCACTCTTAGATTTAACCACCACATCATCGATGTAAATTTCCACTAATAAAGTGATGAGATCATGAAATATATAATTCATCGCCCTCTGATATGTCGCACCGGCACTTTTCAACCCAAACGTCATTACCACCCACTCATATAAGCCGATAGCTCCAGGACATCGAAACGCAGTCTTATGTATATCTTCTTCTGTCATAAAAATTTGATTGTATCCTGCATTACCATCCATGAAGTTAATAATCTTGTGGCCTGATGCTGCATCCACCAACAAATCTGCTATCGGCATCGGGTACTCATCCTTGGGGGTAGCCTTATTCAAATCCCGAAAATCAACACATATTCTCAATATTCCATTTTTCTTTTCCACCGGGATGATATTAGAAACCCACTCAGCATATCGGCACGGCCTTATAAACTTTGCATCATATAACCTTGTGATTTCTGCTTTGATTGGCTCATATAACTCTGCTTTAAATCTTCTTGGAGCCTGTTTAAACGACCGATATCCTGGTTTAATAGGAAGCCGATGTTCAACAATTGATCGGCTTAATCCTGGCATTTCGTGATATTCCCAAGCAAAACAATCCCGATACTCTTTCCACAATTTTATTAATTCTTCTCGAAATTCAGGACACAATTTTTTACTTATGTACGTCGGCCTTGGCCTATTTCCTGGTCCTATATCAATTTCTTCCAAATCATCGGCCGACGTAAACCCTTGTCCCAACTTTCCCTCGAAATCTTGAATGGTGCCCATCAGAGTAATAATTCTGAGCCGACTTGCCGAATCGGCTGTATCCCTTGACTGGTGATCTTAAGATAATCCCCCTCCCACACTTTTCCAGACAAACAATCGACACCATCGGCCTCCCAGACCGGCAAATTGGTCATTGCAATATTGGTCGATTGATCTGCTAGGATTGTCTCAACTTGATCTCCTTGCCACTGTATCAGACTTTGATGCATTGTTGAGGGCACACAATAGTTTGCGTGAATCCAATCCCTGCCAACGAGCAGACTATATGATCCTTTTCCATCGATAACAAAAAAGTGGTAGGTAAAGTCTTGTTCCCCACTGTTAATTCCACATTCAACACGCCTTTCGTCTCCGATGGATTCCCGCCGAAATCTTTTAACACCATATCTGTCTTGATGAAATCTTCAGCGGTTATCCCCAGCTTCCGATACATAGCATACGGCATTAGATTAACAGCTGCCCCCCCATCAACTAGCATCTTCGCCATCGGCTTCCCATTCACATAACCCTTGATATATAATGGCTTCAAATGCCGATGCTTTGATTCTTCAGGCTTATCAAATATAGCCTGATCGGGTTGCAGCATTAACTGAGCAAAAACCTCTTCATTGCCTTCCTCATTGTGGGTGCCATGGGCCCCGGGTACCTCATGACAAGCATATGGGCCACTCGGACAGAGGATGGGCCTAGCCTTGTAATTAGAGATATAGCTAGATTCGGCAGACTTCGCCTTGTATAGAAAGGAATATACAGTCCTAGTCGGGTGCGTTATATCTCTAAGGGGAGATCTCCTAGTCGTAATCCGATGGGGACTCCTACCTTGTAACCTTGTCCCCCAGTATATAAGGGGAGGCAGGGCGCCCCATGAGGGCAGAAGAGCACACATAAGCTCAGAGGTGCACACAAGTTCATCAGAACCACCACCATAATTCCTTAAAGGAATACATATAAACTGGACGTAGGGTATTACCTCACATCGAGGGCCTGAACCAATATAAAATCTCCCTTTGTTCCTTTGCAATCCACTGAGTTTCCATCCGCCGACTAGCCCCATATATTTATTGCCGATGTAAAACATCGACAGTTGGCGCGCCAGGTAGGGGCTTCGGCGCGATCTACATCTACAAGCTCGATGGATCCAACAACCGGAGTCGACGGCGGCAAATTCTCTCCCGAAGATACAATCTCATTCGGAAGCCTCGACTTCACCGCCGACATGTTTGGCAATCTCACCTTGGCCGACACGGACCCGATCCAACCGGCCGAGGAACCAGCCGACTCCGCGCTAGTCGGCCCACACGATGCTGCGGCAATCTTCGATGACATGCTGTGACGATCTCCTATACGCCTGAGCCCAGGGACAACTCTTCCTTTCGGTGTTCGACTCGGACTCGGTTTTGAGCCGGCCGAGATCGGGCCAAAAAAGGAAGAGATCGTCAATTTCCCGTTCGGACTCGGCGACGCCGCGGATATCTATAATCTACATTCGACGCGGCAAACCCGATCCTCTGGAGTTCGACTCGGATACGGCCCCGAGCCGCTCGAGATCGGATCTAGGGAGGTCGGAGTTGTAATAATCCCCATCAACCATCCCGACTTCGACTCGAAGTCGGACTTCGACTTCCAGTCGGACTACGACTCTAAGTCGGACAGCAGCTCGGCAAGCTTCTCTCCGCCACGAGAAATCTTCATGGCATCCAAAGGCTCTACTCCTACTCAGGAATCACGCCGACTACGCGAACAGCAAGAGAAGGAGGCCCGCCGACTGCGAGAACAACAAGAGGAAGAAGCAAGACACCTGCGCGCCCGCAACAACGATCTGCGCAGAGCCGGGCGGACTGCTCAGCAACAAGTCCTCCAAACCCGAGTCGGCGACCACGACGTCTTCGTCACACCCCAACAGAACATCGTGGCCGCTGCAACTCTACTGGATACACTCCAGTTCGGACCTGATCGCCAGGCCAAACCCCGACGATCGCAAGGATAAAAGCCATGCTTACAGCTGCTGCATGTCAACAACACCAACAGTCGGGTGATACCCTCATACCGACCAACCGGTCGATTTCCCCAATGGCAGTCTCATCCGCTTCAAAGCGACGCCGAGCAGCCGGCTCTAGTCAGCAGCACTCGGAGTCACACCAAACGTCACTCGGCAACCCCAACGACGACCGGCGGCTCCGAGGCCAACCACGGCGTGACCTTCAGCAAAACGTCAGCGCTTGGCGCCGCGAACGAGAGGAGGATGAGCAATGCCAACCGGAAGACGAGAACGAGCGTTTCGGCCTCCACCACGAGCGGTTTCGCCGCCGTAGTTGGGGTCGGAGTCCTCATGAAGATGAAGGCATACCAGCCTTCACCCAGGAGCTACAACAGGTCGACTGGCCATCGGGTTTCAAGCCTACAGGAGTCGAAAAACACGACGGCAAGACCAATCCCGAGTCTTGGCTCACGGTCTATACTACGGCAATCCGAGCAGCTGGAGGAGATTACAAAGTCATGGCTAACTACCTCCCGGTCGCTTTAGCCGACTCAGCGAGGACATGGCTAACAGGACTTCCCAAGCAATCAATCGGCTCTTGGGGAGAACTCCGGGAACGCTTCATCGCCAACTTCCAGGGAACATCAGTTGCATCAAAGGAAGAACGAGTCTCTTCGTGACTTCATCAAGAGGTTCTCTGAGAAGAAAAATTCGATCCCAAACATCAAGGATGAGGTCGTCATCGCCGCCTTTCGAAAAGGAGTCAAAGACACCTCGTTCATCGACAAATTCACTCGGAAGCCTCCCAACTTTGTCAAGGCTCTATTCAACATGGCGAACAAATACGCCGACTCAGCCCATGCTGTTGCTGAGGCTCTCGAAGACAAAAAGGCATCCTGACAGAAGAAGTGGGAGGGCACCAACGACGCGGTCCTGACTAAAGCCGGGAATCGCAAACGCAAGTCAGACGGCTTCATTGTGGCAATCGGCCACAATCGTCTTCGACTTTCAACAACTGAAGATTATCAGAACAACAAGTGACATGCTCGGGGGCTCACAAGCTCAAACACAAGGATGGCATCCCCACTCCGAAATACCGAACAGCTAAGTCGCTTCCTGATAAATATTTCTTCACTCGGCCTTGCCAATGCCGCTTACACCTAATAGGTGCACAAGCTGCACTCTTCTCTGTTTTTGCTCTTAAATGATTGCCAAAGTACTCAAGTAGCATAAATCCTAATCCGTGAACTTTGCTCCATGAAAGACGAACTCAAGTCACCCAAAACGCGTGTCTGGGAAAGAGCCATGAGCCACTCCCGACGCTAGGGGCTATGACTAGTCGGGCAGAGTGCTTAAACATAAGGGTCAACTACTCAGGGAAATTAATATCAATAAGAGGAAGAACAGAATTTACATGTATTGTAAAATACTTTTTATTCGGGTGATTAATTTCCATCATCAGATGCTACTCATCCGATATCTTTATATTGCAGGCCGCAGCTCCGGATACGCGTGATAGGAACTCGGGCTGCGAGCCTATCTCCTACGCTCAGGGGCTGGACAAGTCTGCCAAATACACTCGGGATGCTCCATGAGGGCTACCTACCGAGTACTCTGCGCCAGTCGGGATGTCATCTTCCCGGCTACGCTCATGTGAGCTGACAACGACTTCCGGCACTAGTCGGGGGTCGTATATCACTCGCTGGGTGAGGTACGCCCCATGAGGGTCGCTAGCCGAATCCTATGCTAATGCAAGGTTTGGGTACCTCGTTGGCTATAACCTGTTGGGTAGGGTATGCCCATGAGGGTCGCTAGCCGAATCCTATGCTAATGCAAGGTTCGAGTACCCTGCTCGGCTCTCCTGAAGTCAGAGAAGACTTAATCGTCAAAGCGCATCCGGAGTTCTCATGCACTGCGTCACACCTGAGGAGGGCAAGCAGATCCTGCAACACACCTGCTGGGCACCTGTGGCAACCAGGCTGCATCCAGAACATAAGTGGAAAGGCTTGCGAATAAGGATTTCTCTGGCTGATTGTGGTTCCGACACCAAAAAACTCATCTGACATGCGATGGATGATACTTCTATAGAGCTATGCTGGATAGGTCGGCTCAGGCCGGCTTATTTGGTAGCAGCCACCAAGATATGAGTTCCTACAGTAGGCATGCTCCATGTGGGCCGCCCGGTCAGGCTGAGTTGAATTATAGCGCTGGTGCTTACCAACAGGAGCCGATGAGGTAACAGATATGCTTCATGAGAGCCTTATTGCTAAACATATATGTTTGGGTATCTGTTTTATCCACCAGGTCTCGAGGATATATCTTACAAGGATCACAAGCTGGTCTTCATTAAAATTGGGGATGCAGGTATCTTTCTCGGGTACACCTGACCACGCCATGGATTTATTTTCATAAAGTGGTACTCGGCCTACATGCGTGACCATCGGTTGCTATGGGCAACATTTTACCCGCTGACATGATGCGGAAGAGTCTAACTTTCGAGTAGTGCACTACTCGGGAGAGACTATAAATTTCTCATTCCCGCTGACATGATGCGGATGAGTCTAACTTTCGAGTAGTATACTACTCAGGAAAGACTATAAACATTCTTCCAGCTGACGAGCTGAGGAGTCTAACTTCCGGGTGGGAAGCCACTCGGGAAAGACTATAAACCTCTTTTCCAGCTGACATGAAGCTGAAGAGTCCCATATACGAGTAACATCTTACTCGGCAAGACTATAAACGCATATTCCGACTGACATGAAGTTGAAGAGTCCTATATACGAGTAGTATCCTACTCGGCAAGACTATAAATCATATTCCGGTTGACATGATACCGAAGAGTCTCATATACCAGTTAGTTAATCTACTCGGGAAAGACTACCAGGTTAAAGATCTTGACTTTATGATTATTGTCTTCACAATTAAGCACAAGTCGGGGGCTACACCTAATAGGTGCGCCTATTCGGCGCACACTATTCAATAACATCTACACGAAGCCCTTCATAGCCTCGTTGCCAGTTGACATGAAGTAGGACTCGGGAAGAAGACACACACTCGGACAAAGAGTACTCGGGAGCAACGCACTCGGCGATCTTCACCGTGGAGACGAGCACTCGGCATCAGCTGTGATCAACTATGAAGGTCTCGGGGGCTACTGTGGGTGCCATGGGCCCCGGGTACCTCATGACAAGCATATGGGCACTCGGACAGAGGATGGGCCTAGCTTGTAATAGAGATATAGCTAGATTCGGCAGACTTCGCCTTGTATAGAAAGGAATATACAGTCTAGTCGGGTGCGTTATATCTCTAAGGGGAGATCTCTAGTCGTAATCCGATGGGGACTCCTACCTTGTAACCTTGTCCCCCAGTATATAAGGAGGGCAGGGCGCCCCATGAGGGCAGAAGCGCACATAAGCTAGAGGTGCACACAAGTTCATCAGAACCACCACCATAATTCTCAAAGGAATACATATAAACTGGACGTAGGGTATTTACCTCACATCGAGGCTGAACTAGTATAAATCTCCTGTGTTCTTTGCAATCCACCGAGTTTCCATCCGCCGACTAGCCCCATATATTTATTGCCGGTGTAAAACATCGACACTCATCAGATGAAAGCGCTTTATATTCCCAAGGCAAAAAGAAAACCATGTTTACTGGAGCCGATGGATCAACCTCATCGTCACTTTCTTTTCAACACGCAATATACCCCGTTTTAGTCCTCTTGTGACGATGATCGGTTCCCTTGTGATCTCGCCATTGTTCTTCCTGTTGCTTTCGGTGCCATAGCCGCTGTGCCCTTCTTTTCTGTTTTTTGTAAATATTCCACTAGGACACCACTGAGGATTTTGGATTTGTTGTTTTTCATGCAATCCCTCTTCATCGTTTTCTTCAAAACATTCTTCATGGATTGGCCCCAATCGGCTGTGCACCGATGCTCGTTTTTCAAGCGGCCGATCTTGTGAAAATCCTTCATGCTCAAAATTCTGAGATCTTGTAGCATTACATTTAGGACAATCTCTGATCGATGGCAATCTTATCCCTTGCTCCCAGAAAAATTGAAAAAACAGGCAATCCCAATGTGGATTATATCCCTCCTTGTATGACGAAGCCCGTTGTTCCTCTTCACGCTTTGAATATTTATCTATCAGCTGTAATGAAGTAATTCTAGATCTAAATTCTCGATGCCTTCCTTCATCGGCTTGATTCATCGATGATCCCGCATAAACCATGTTCACGGGGAATGGATGTCCATCAATTTTCATCGGCTTTTTGTCCTCAAACTTGATCCTTCCCTGTTCAATAGCCAATTGAATTTGTTGCCGAAAAACTTTGCATTCATCGGTGTGGTGCGATATCGTAATATGCCATTTGCAATATCTCTTCTTCTTTAGTTCTTCGGCTGATGGAATTACATGATTTGGCGAAAACTATATCTGTTTCTCTTGTAGCAATAGATTGAAGATTTTATCGGCTTTATTGATGTCAAAGTCATATCGTTCCTCCTTGCCGATATCCTTCACCCACGGGCATGATACTGATTTCTTATTTCTAGCCCACTTCACCAATCCAACTTCAACATCGGATCCTTCATCATCTGAGTCCGATGAATAAGCTTGCACCTGAGCGACCTTTCTCTGAAACTTTTCCTTTTTTGCTTCTTGAAATCGGCTTTCATGAGCCGATACCTTCTGTACAAGGTGCGCCAGACTTTCGAACTCTTGCGATGAAAACCTTTCTTTAATGGGAGCTAAGAGACCCTGGAAAGCCAACTCGGCTAGATGCCCATCGCTTAGATTCAAACTATAACATCAGTTTCTAACGTCCCGAAACCGCTGGACATATTCCGGTACCTTTTCGTCTGGCCTTTGTTTAACCGATGTTAGGTCCGTCAGCCTCATCTTGTGGATCCCAGCAAAAAAGTATTTGTCAAATTGTTTCTCCAGATTGGCCCATCCCCGAACTGAATTTGGTGGTAATGAAGAGAACCATGTAAAAGCCGATCCAAACAATGACAAGGGAAAAAATCTAACCCTCAAAGCCTCCTCAGCCGATGCCTCTCCACACTGTGCCAAGAATCGGCTAATATGCTTTATTGTAGATATGTTGTCCTGTCCTGAGAATTTAGAAAAATCTGGAACTCTGTATCGGTGTGGTAATGGAACTCTGTCAAACCACTCAGGATACGGATGCCGATACATAAATGTTTGCTCCTTTGGTTTTATCCCAAACTGTTCTCTTACTATTTCTGCAACCCTTGTCGATAAATCTTCCTCCCTTGGGTTTTCCCGTTGATATTGCATGGGTGGAGTTGGTAGTCGATTCTGCTTAGGATATTCTCTCTGATAATTACCTGAATCAGGAACATCTCCTGGGTAATTTCGTTGATACCCCCCATAATAGGCAGTTCGATGATACCCCGGAGGTATGTCATCCTGTTGCCCCCCAATCGGATCCTAGGATAACACATTGGCAGGTGCATCCTTTCTGATTCCATAAGTAACCTGAACCGGCTCCGTTTTTATTGGCAAATATACCGGACCCCGATTAGGCTCCTGAGTAATTGATCCATCCACCGTTTTCCTGATAAGGTTATGCAACGTGTTCACTAATATTCCTGATTGATTGATAAGCGCGTGATGCACTGCTTCATTTACCATCTCTTGTAAGGGTTTTAGTGGACTTTCAGGTGGTGTACAGCTCGATTCTTCGACTAGAACTGCTTTTGGAAGTTGAGATTTTTGAATCGGCCCTTGTCTAGTCAGACCGAAAGACTCCAAACAGAGCTTCTGAAAATTGGCTATATTTTGTTCTACTTACTGTTTTTGCTCTTCCGTCAGATCGTCCATGGTGATTGGAATCACATTGTCAGGTTTGATCTCTTTTCCAACCATGTTGAAACTTCGCGTCCCACCAGGCGTGCCAGAAACGTGTTGACACCGAAAATCACCAGCAGCGTCGAAAACGAGCTGAGGATCTGGTTCGATGCACTAGACACGCGAAGGCCTGTGAGATCTGCTTAACTCCAGTGCAGGTCCTAAATTCGAGGTTCGTAAGCGTGGCAGTCAATTTGACCCTGCAACTGACAAGGAAATAGAAATATTAGACCAGTGAGCCAATCAGCTGGAAGCCGAATTGGACTCGTTTCATCGGCCGATTGCCGATATGAACTAAAGCACTTATACATCGACTGGAAGCCGATGATGGCATAAATAGGCAAAATAAATAGATCAATTGATTACCCTCCAGCCGACTGCGATAACAGTGCAGATAAACAAAATAACAATTAAACAATGCAGTTGGCGCCCCTCGCTCTCCCTCACCACCAGCCAGGCCCCACCTATCGGCCCCCGCTCACCCACGCGCCTCCCCGCTTTATCTCTTTGCCGTTGGGCCCCGCCCATCAATGCGCTTGCCCGCGTCCTCTCTCCCTCTCGCCGACATGTGGGACTGGGGCCCCACATGTTGGACTCATCCCTAACCTTCGGCCGAATCGGCTGGAGGGGAAAAATCCCCGCTGCAGCTCGATCCGCGCCCCATCCTGCCTCCTCGCACGCTCGCCCTTCTTTCAAACGGCGTGGACCTAGTCTCCTAGCCATTCCCCATGTCTCCCACATCTCCACCCACAATCCCGAGCGATTCCGCCCTACGCCGCCATGGCCGCCGCCCACAATTTCGAGAAATCTAGCTGCCTTGGCCACGATCTCGCCCTCCCTGCGTCTACTTAAACCACCACCATACTCCTCCGCCCCTTTTCCTTCAAACGCCGCAGCTCCCCATGCTGTCTAACCCCCTCCGCACCAATCTCTCGAGCCACCACCATGCTCCACCAACTCTAGCCGCTCGCCGCCATTGCTTTAGCTGCCGCCGAGCCCATCTCTCATTGCCGCCAGCTCCGCTGCACGCCAGGGGACCCAGTCCACTACCACCACGAGCCCCATCGCCGCAGGAGGCCCGTCCTCTCCATTGTCCCCGTCGGTGAGCCTCTCCGTTGGCCTTCAGCCATGAAATCTTGCCACCCCGTTTGGTCATTCTTTCCCCTAACCCCCTCTAAACCTTCCCCAGACTCTCCTGATGATTGTCCGCACCCCCGTCGCCCCTCAGGCGCCGCTGGAATCCCATTGGCATCGGCATCCTGAAGCTCCGCCACCGCCAACTCCTTTTCCTCACCGTCGTTCGCCGTGTTCCAGTCGTCGCAACCCCTCGGTGAGCACCCTCTCATCTTCCTCGTTCCATCTCGCTGCTCGCTGCCATTCTCCGAGGGCCGGATGGTCAGCGGCGGCGACCATCGGGCCACCCACCCCACCGCAGCGTGGCTGCGCTGGCAGGGACGAGCCCCCATTCGTCCTGCACCATCCGATCTACCCCGGGGTAGATCTGGACCGGCTGCGTGGCGCCCCCACGGGTGCCTGCTCCATCGCCACGTCAGCGCCACCAGGGCGCCGCGTCAGCCCCTCGGTCCACCATGTTTGCCATGTTGGCAGCCACGTGTGGCGATCGTGCTAGGCCCCGGTGGACGTGGTCCACCATGCGCCGCCGACCCGTGGGTCGCTGACCCATGGGCCCTGCCGGTCGGTGCCTGCCCTGCGGTCCGCTGACGCCATAAATCCGATTAATTGTGCAATAAATCATTAGGAAACTTTAAAAATTCATAACTAATTCATACAAGCTCCGATTAATTCTATTCAAATTTTAGCAAATCCAAAAAAATGCCAAGAATCCATTAAAAATATTTTTAGCTCATGATTTAGTGTCCACATGTACTGTTTTTAAATGTTTGTGCTTTGATTGCTATAGAAACCGACGCTGTCGACCCTCCCATGTATTACGAGGTTGTTGCAGAGTTCGCAGAGCTAGAGCAAGGCAAGTTACACCGTATTCTTGACCATTTTGTACCTAAGTTTTGCTAAAGTGCTTTGTTTTATTTAAATAAACATGCATGTCTTATCATTTCATGTGGTACGAGATATGACCTATATACATATAGTTGATGACTGTAGTTTGGTGAACCCTGTTCTTTTGTCACCTAGGTAATAACATCACTAGAATATGTTTACAGGATTGCTAAGCCATGCTTAGAATTCTGTTGTAAGGCGCACTCTGTATGACAATTTGGTATTGTATACCCTGGCTTTCCTGAATAGGGATTTAATACATAGAAATGTTTAGAATTCTGGTTGTGAATTTCTAGGCATTACAAGTTAGTATCAGAGCCGAACTTGACCGTAGGATCAGCCAAAAGGAAATCCTAAGAGCCCTTGGAAATTCTCATTTGTATATGCCTCTTGCACTTGGAGTTATTTCGGAAAAATTGAGAATTTATTCTCGGATTGGGATAAAATCTTAGCTTTTTGACTGAAATTTTCGAGTCAAGTCAAGTCTAGGATGGAAATTTTATTCGAGGGTCACAGTATGGATGTCCAAATTTTTGGGAAAACACTGGTTCATCGAGGGTGATGTATAATTTAAGGCATGTATAAAATTTTTCTAATCATTTTGCAATTAATATTTGAATTAATTTAGTATTATTCTATTATGTCGTATTATTCTGTCGGTTTCTTAATAAAGTTTGTGTACAAAATTATTTCATGTGTAAAATTGTTGCTTATTTCCATATTATTTATTATTTATTTTATTTGGATCTGAGCATACATTGGTTCCCCCTCCTTGTCTTCTATAGATGGATAACCTTCCCAACCAATGTGGAGCAGAGATGGGAGGTTTTGTGGAAGAACTCTGCATGATGAGCTTTACTTTGGGGTACAACCATACCCCTGAGTACACCGCTGCGGAGTCATTGGAGGGCGAACTCCCACACTGTGTCCGCTTGGAGCTGCCAGGCGAACAATATCTCTTGCCAGCCATGGAGATAGAGATTGGTGGGTGTACCTATGACCACACCTGTCAGGAGGTAGCCTTCCGCCTGCTTGGAGAGCTACGCTGGAGGCACCACCCTACCCTCCGTACAGCGGCCTACCGCTACCTCCCCAGTAGGGCACACTACCAGGTCTACAGTACCTTCCAGCCGGCTGACACAGAGAACGACACCACCATCGTCCACATGAGGCGAGCGTTGTGGGCCATGGACTATATGCACACCAACTGGGTGCATGTGGCCCACGACAGGGAGGATGCCAACAGGATGACCATCATCGGTCTCTAGAACAAGGTCAACCGCCTAAAGAAGGAGGTTACGGAGCTGAAGGGATAGCAGCCACCCGGTGGGGCCAGGATCCGTCTGATCTCGAGGAAGAGGACCCTTCGTCCGGTGCGTATTCAGTTGGCCCCCAGGAATGGGCCACACACACCACTAGCTCCCGCACCAGCACCAGTTCTAGCTCTAGTGCTAGTCCCTGACCATCACCTGAACCAGCACCAACCGGTGGCATGATCAGTGCGTCGTTGAGTGACAGCAGCTCTCAGGGCGGCACCAACATCCACGGGGGCTTCACCTCCACCGACGACAGCAGTTCCTTCAGCGGACCCCGCACCCGCAGCGAGGCCAGTCCGTCGGCTCATGGTGGTGAGGACTACGTGAGTGGGTCTAGGAGCCGCTCCGATGATGAGGTGGGCAACGAGCAGGAGCCAGATTATGACTCGAACAACCGCAAGCTGTTGGTGATTGAGAAGAAACTCAACCTCCTCCAATGCAACGACCAGGAAAAAGTTGCCTTCACCACGCACCAGCTCCAGGGTCCTGGCTCTGCTTGGTGGGAGAACTTCCTCATGACCTGCACCGCCACAACTGAGGTCATTTGGGCTGAATTCTATCACAATTTCCGGAAGTCCCAGATTCTGGCCGGCATTGTGGCACAAAAGAAGAGGGAATTTAGAGACTTGGTGCAGGGGAACAAGAGAGTCACAGAGTACCTCCATGACTTCAACTGCTTGGCACGCTACGCGCTAGAGGATGTCCGCACTAATGTGGAGAGACAGGAGAAGTTCCTGGAGGGACTTGATGACGAGCTGACCAACCAGCTTCTCTCCAGTGACTATCTCGACTTCGAGAAGTTGGTGGACAAGGCGATTGTCGATGTTTTACACCGGCAATAAATATATGGGGCTACTCGGCAGATGGAAACTCGGTGGATTGCAAAGGAACACAGGGAGATTTTATACTGGTTCAGGCCCTCGATGTGAGGTAATACCCTACGTCCAGTTGTGGTGTTATTCCTTTGAGGATTGGTGGTGGAGATTCTGGTGAACCAACTCAACCTGCCCTCATGGGGCGCCCTGCCTCCCCTTATATACTGGGGGACAGGGTTACAAGGTAGGAGTCCCCATCGGATTACGACTAGGAGATCTCCCCTTAGAGATATAACGCACCCGACTAGGACTGTATATTCCTTTCTATACAAGGCGAAGTCTGCCGAATTTAGCTATATCTCTAATTACAAGGCTAGGCCCATCCTCTATCCGAGTGGCCCATATGCTTGTCATGAGGTACCCGGGGCCCATGGCACCCACAGTAGCCCCCGAGACCTTCATAGTTGAGTCACAGCTGATGCCAAGTGCTCATCCTCCACGGTGAAGTCTTCCCGAGTGCATTGCTCCCGAGTGCTCTTTGTCTGAGTGCTGCTTCTCCCGAGTCCTGCTTCATGTCAGCTGGCAGCGAGGCTATGAAGGGCTCCATGTAGATGTTGGAATAGTGTGCGCCGAATAGGCGCACCTATTAGGTGTAGCCCCCGACTTTGTGCTTAATTGTGAAAACAATTAAACATGAAGTCAAAGATCTTTAACCTTGTAGTCTTTCCCGAGTAGATTACTACTGGTACATGAGACTCTTCGGTATCATGTCAACCGGAATATGATTATAGTCTTGCCGAGTAGGGAACTACTCGTATATAGGACTCTTCGACTTCATGTCAGTCGGAATGTGTGTTTATAGTCTTGCCGAGCAGGATGCTACTCGTATATGGGACTCTTCAGCGTCATGTCAGCTGGAAAAGGGGGTGGTTATAGTCTTTCCCGAGTAGTATACTACTCGAAAATTAGACTCGTCGGCATCATGTCAGCCGGAAAAGGTGTTTATAGTCTTTCCCGAGTGGCGTCCCATTCGGAAGTTAGACTCTTCAGCTCGTCAGCTGGAAGATTGTTTATAGTCTTTCTCGAGTAGTGCACTACTCGAAGGTTAGACTCATCCGCGTCATATCAGCGGGAATGAGAATTTTATAGTCTCTCCCGAGTAGTGAACTACTCGAAAGTTAGACTCATCCGCGTCATGTCAGCGGGAATGAGAATTTTTTATAGTCTCTCCCGAGTAGTGAACTACTCGAAAGTTAAGACTCTTCAGCGTCATGTCGGCTGGAGTAATGTTGCTCATGGCAACTGGTGGCCGCGCATATAGGCCGAGTACCACTGTATGAAAAATAAATCCATTACGTGGTTAGGTGTACTCGAGAGAGATACCTGTATCTCCAATTTCAATGAAGACCAGCTTGTGATCTTGTTAAGGATGTATCCTCGAGACCTGGCGGATAAGACAGATACCCAAACATATATGTTTTAGCAATAAGGCTCTCATGAAGCATATCTGTTTACCTCATCGGCTCCTGTTGGTAGCACCAGCGCTATAATTTTCAACTCAGCCTGCGGGCGGCCCATATGGAGCATGCTACCGTAGGAACTCATATCTTGGTGGCTGCTACCAAATAAGCCAGCCTGAGCCGACCTATCCAACATAGCTCTAGGAAGTATCATCCATCGCATGTCAGGATGAGTTTTTTTGGTGTTGTAACCGCAATCAGCCAGGAAATCCTTATTCGCAAGCCTTTCCGACTTACGTTCTGGATGCAAACTGGTTGCCACGTAAGCCTGAGTGGGTATAATGCAGGATCTGCTTGCCCTCCTCAGGTGTGACATAGTGCATGAGAACTCCGGATGCACTTTGACGATGTAAATCTTCTCTGACTTGGGTAAAGCCGAACAAGGTACCCGAACCTTGCATTAGCAGAGGGTTCGGCTGGCGACCCTCATGGGGCGTACCCTATCCAACAGAATTATAGCAAGCTAGGCACCCGAACCTTGCATTAGCATAGGATCGGCTAGCGACCCTCATGGGGCGTACCCAACCTGACAGAACTGTGACCAAATAAGGTTACCCGAACCTAGCATTAGCGTAGGATTCAGCTGGCGACCCTCATGGGGCGTACCCTACTTAGCCGAGTGGTATACAGCCCCGACTGGCGCCGGGGGCCGATTGTTGGCTCGCATGGAGCGTAGTCGGGGAAGATGACGTCCCGACTGGCGCAAGTACTCGGTGAGTAGCCCTCATGGAGCATCCCGAGTGTATTTTGGCAGACTTGTCCAGCCCCCGAGCGTAGGAGATGGGCTCGCAGCCCTGAGTTCCTGTCACGCGTATCCGGAGCTGGTCTGCAATATAAAGATATCAGATGAGTAAGCATCTGATGATGGAAATAATCACCGAATAAAATGTATTTTACAATGTATGTAAATACGTGTTCTTCCTCTTTTTGATTATTAATTTCCTCGAGTAGTTGACCCCCTTACGTTTAAGCACTCTGCCCGACTAGTCATAGCCCCCTAGCGTCGGGAGTTTGGCTCATGGCTCTTTCCCAGGCACGCTTTTGGGTGACTTGAGTTCGTCTTACATGGAGCAGAGTTTCACGGATCGAGATTTATGCTACTCGAGTACTTTTGTAATCATTTAAGAGCAAAAACGGAAAAAAGTAAATGCGCAGCTTATACACCTATTAGGTGTAAGCGGCTGTGGCACTAGCAAGGCCGAGTGAGGAGATGTTTATCAGAAAGCGACTTAGCTGTTCGGTATTTGGGAGTGGGGATGCCATCCTCGTGTTTGAGCTTGTGAGCCCCCGAGCATGTCACTTGTTGTTCTGATAATCCTCAGTTGTTGAAGGTCGAAGGCGGTTGTGACCGACTGCCACAATGGAGCCGTCTGACTTGCGTTTGCGATTCCCAGCTTTAGTCGGGACCGCGTTGTCGGTGTCGTCCCGTTTCTTCTGTCATGGTGACTTGTCATCGAGGGTCTCGGCAACAGCGTGGGCCGAGTCGGCGTACTTGTTTGCCATGTCGAATAGGGCCTTGACAGAGTTGGGAGGCTTCCGCGTGAATTTGTCGATGAACGAGGTGTCTTTGACTCCTTTTCGAAAGGCGGCGATGATGACCTCGTCCTTGATCTTCGGGATTGAGTTCCTCCTCTCAGAAAACCTCTTGATGAAGTCACGAAGAGACTCGTTCTTCCTTTGGCGCAACTGATATAGGTCGTACTCGGAAGATGGCCTCTCGTATGTTCCCTGGAAGTTGGTGATGAAACGTTCCCGGAGTTCTCCCCAAGAGCCGATTGATTGCTTGGGAAGTCCTGTTAGCCATGTCCTCGCTGAGTCGGCTAGAGCAACTAGGAGGTAGTTAGCCATGACTTTGTGGTCACCTCCAGCAGCTTGGATTGCCAGAGTGTATGCTGTGAGCCAGGACTCGGGATCGGTCTTGCCGTCGTATTTTTCGATGCTTGTAGGCTTGAAACCCGACGGCCAGTCGACCTGTTGTAGCTCCTGGGTGAAGGCCGGTATGCCTTCGTCTTCATGAGGACTCCGACCTCGACTACGGCGGCGAAACCGCTCGTAGTGGAGGCCGAATTGCTCGTTCTCGTCTTCCAGTTGGCGTTGCTCGTCTTCTTCTCGTTTGCGGCGCCGAGCATTAATGTCTTGCTGAAGGTCGCGCCGCAGTCGGTCTCGGAGGTCCTGGTTGTCCCGACGGTCGCTTCGACGTTGCCGGTTGTTGTGGTTGCCGAGTGACGTCTGGCTTGACTCCGCGTGCTGCCGACTAGAGCCGGCCGCTCGACGTCGCTTTGAGGTGGATGAGACTGCCGCTGGGGAAGTTGATTGACTGGTCAGTACGAGTGTGTTGCCCGACTGTTGGTGCTGCTGACATGCAGCAGCGGTAAGCATGGCTTTTATCCTTGCGATCGTCGGGGTGGCCTGGTGATCAGGCCCAAGTTGGAGCGTGTCCAGTAGGGTTGCGGCGGCCACGATGTTCTGTTGTGGCGCGACGAAGACGTCGTGGTCGCCGACTTTTGTTTGGAGGGTTTGTTGCTGAGCGGTTCGCCCAGCCCTGCGTAGGCCGTCATTGCGGGCGTGCAGGCGTCTTGCTTCTTCCTCCTGTTGTTCTTGCAGTCGGCAGGCCTCCTCCTCTTGTGGCTCGTGTCGTCGGCATGATTCCTGAATAGGAGTAGAGCCTCTGGATGCCATGAAGATTTCTCGTGGCGGAGTGAAGCTTGCCGAGCTGGTATCCGACTTGGAGTCGGAATCCGACTGGGAGTCGTAGTCCGACTGAGAGTCGTAGTCGGAATAGTTGATGGGGGTGATTGTAACTCCGACCTCCCTAGATCCGATCTCGAGCGGCTCAGGGCCGTATCCGAGTCGAACTCCAGAGGATCGGGTTTGCCGCGTCGGTATGTAGATTGTAGATATCCGCGGCGTCGCCGAGTTCGAACGGGAAATTGACGATCTCTTCCTTTTTTGGCCCGATCTTGGCCGGCTCAGAACCGAGTCCGAGTCGAACACCGAAAGAAAGAGTTGTCCCTGGACTTAGGCGTATGGGAGATCGCCGCAGCATGTCGTGAGAGATTGCTGCAGCATCGTGTAGGCCGACTGGCGTGGAGTCGGCTGGTTCCTCGGCCGATTGGATCGGGTCCGTGTCGGCCAAGGTGAGATTGCCAAACATGTCGGCGGCGAAGTCGAGGCTTCCGAATGAGATTGTATCTTCGGGAGAGAATTTGCCGCCGTCGACTCCGGTTGCTGGATCCATCGAGCTTGTAGATGTAGATCGCGCCGAAGCCCCTACCTGGCGCGCCAACTGTCGATGTTTTACACCGGCAATAAATATATGGGGCTACTCGGCAGATGGAAACTCGGTGGATTGCAAAGGAACACAGGGAGATTTTATACTGGTTCAGGCCCTCGATGTGAGGTAATACCCTACGTCCAGTTGTGGTGTTATTCCTTTGAGGATTGGTGGTGGAGATTCTGGTGAACCAACTCAACCTGCCCTCATGGGGCGCCCTGCCTCCCCTTATATACTGGGGGACAGGGTTACAAGGTAGGAGTCCCCATCGGATTACGACTAGGAGATCTCCCCTTAGAGATATAACGCACCCGACTAGGACTGTATATTCCTTTCTATACAAGGCGAAGTCTGCCGAATTTAGCTATATCTCTAATTACAAGGCTAGGCCCATCCTCTATCCGAGTGGCCCATATGCTTGTCATGAGGTACCCGGGGCCCATGGCACCCACAGCGATCCGCTAGGAAGATCAGCGCAACAAGATGAACCACAAATGGAAGATGGCACAATTCTGAGCTCACTAGGGACAGCACCAGAGGCCGAGGGTGATGCTAGGCATCAGGGTGCACCTTCCACCATGATCGTCCGCCAGCAACGCCCATTCCATCCCGGGCACTTCGGGGGCCACAGCAACAACAGCGGGCAGCACAACCGTCACCCCGCTTCACGCCCACCAATGGCGCCAACACAGCAAGGCCAGCCACGGAAGGACAGTGGGGGAAAGACCCTCATTTGCTTTAACTGTAATGAGCCAGGCCACTTCGTGGACAAGTGCCCGAAACCAAAGTGCATGGAACCTAGGCCGGCAGCTCCCTAGAACCCCAACGCCAACCAGCATGTGATGAAGGGGCGTGTTAATCACGTCTCCGCAGAAAAGGCATAGGCTGCACCAGAAGTGGTACTGGGTACGTTTCTCGTGAACTCAATACCTTCGACAGTACCTTTTGATTCTGGTGCAGCGCATTTATTCATATCAAAGAAATTTCTGGGGACACATGGGATAAAGGTAGTGGAACTTAAGATCCCCATGCGGGTTCACACCCCAGGGAATCGCATGACCACAACTCACTATAGCCCCTTAGTGAGCCTAGAAATCCAAGGATCATCCTTTCTAGCCAATCTCATCCTCCTAGAATCCAAAGACCTAGATGTCATCCTAGAGATAGATTGGTTGACCTGGCACAAAGGAGTGATCAACTACGCTGATCGCACCGTTACAGTAACCAACCCGGAAGGAAAGGCGGTTATCTTCAAGTCACCAGTGCCACAGAGGTAGGAGGCAAGCTTGAATTAGGTCGCAGCTGAGCAACAGCCTAAAAGTGGAAAGAAACCTGATTGGAAAGTAGAGGATACCCCGATAGTAAGGGAGTACCCGGATGTGTTTCTTGAAGATCTACCAGGGATGCCACCAAAAAGAGAAAATGAGTTCAGAATTGATTTGGCACTAGGAACGGCCCCAATATGCAAAAGGTCGTACAGACTGGTACTGAACGAGATGGCGGGAGTCAAGAAGCAAGTTGATGACCTACTATAGAAAGGCTACATCCGACCAAGCACGTCACCTTGGGGTGCACCAGTCATCTTCGTGGAAAAAGAGATAAAACAAAGCGGATGTGCGTGGACTACCGCACACTAAATGACGTCACAATCAAGAACAAGTACCCTTTGCCAAAGATTGTTGATCTCTTTGATCAATTGGAAGGTGCCACCATCTTCTCCAAGATAGACCTGCGATCAGGATATCACTAGCTGAGGATCTGGGAAGAGGATATTTCAAAGACGGCCTTCACCACTCGGTATGGGCTGTACGTGTGTACTGTTATGTCCTTCAAACTGACAAACGCACCGGCCTTCTTCATGAATCTGATGAACAAGGTGTTCATGGGCTTTCTGGACAAGTTTGTGGTGGTTTTCATCGACGACATCCTCATCTAGCAAAAGAACATGAGCAACATCTCCGATTGGTTCTCGAGAAGCTAAGAGAGCACTAGCTATACGCCTAGTTTAGCAAGTGCAACTTCTGGCTGAAAGAAGTGCAGTTCCTCAGGCACGTCATCACCGCCCAGGGAGTTGCCGTGGACCCAACGAATGTGGAATTAGTTACCAATTGGTAACCACCCAAGACAATGACACAAGTGCGGAGTTTGCTCGGACTCGCGGGTTATTACTTCCAGTTCATTAAAAATTTCTCGAAGATCACGAGACCCATGACACAATTGTTGAAGAAGGATGTGAAGTTTGGTTGGACAACTGAGTGCAACCACAGCTTTGAGGAGCTCAAAAAGAAATTAGTGTCGGCACTAGCTTTGGTCTTGCCAGACCCCAAGAAGGACTTCCAGGTGTACTATGATGCATCCTGCCAAGGGCTAGAATGTGTGATGATGCAAGAAGGTAGGGTCGTAGCCTACGCGTCTTGCTAGTTGCATCCCCATGAAGGCAACTACCCAACACACGACCTAGAATTGGTTGCAGTGGTCCATGCTCTAAAGATTTGGCAGCATTACCTCATCAGTAACCGTAGCGAGATCTACACGGACCACAAGATTCTGAAGTATATATTTACCCAGCCCGACCTGAATCTCCATCAAAAAAGGTGGCTAGAGTTGATTAAAGATTACGACATGGGAATACACTACAACTTGGGTAAAGCCAATGTGGTAGCCGACGCTCTGAGCAAGAAGAGCTACTGTAACACTGCTCAAGCAAAGGCGCTGTGCAAGGAAGTGCAGCAGGAATTCGAACGCTTGAATCTGGGGATTGTTGACCCCGGGTTCATGGCAGCCCTAGAGGCTCAGCCCACACTCTTTGATCAGGTTCGCGAGGCACAAGCGAATGACCCAGAGATTAAAGAGCTCAAGAAGAACATGAGAGTTGGAAAAGCTCAGGGTTTCACGAAAGATGAAAATGGGACAGTCTGGATGGGAGAATGATTGTGCATCCTGGAAAACAAGGAGTTCAATGACTTGATACTCCGGGAAGCTCATGAGACGCAGTACTCCATGCACCCCGGAAGCACTAAAATGTACCAAGATCTTAAGACAAAGTTTTAGTGGGCCAGCATGAGAAGAGAAATCATGGAATTTGTGACACTCTATGATGTGTGCTAGCGAGTTAACGCAGAACACCAACGGCCCGCAGGACTTCTACAACTGCTCAGAGTCCTAGAGTGGAAATGGGAAGAGATCAAAATGGACTTCATGACCGGTTTGCCCCGAATATCTTCAAGATATGACTCGATCTGGGTGATCGTTGATCAACTCACCAAGGTCGCCCATTTCATCCCAGTACACATGACATACTCAGGCAAGAGACTAGCAGAACTCTACATGGCTTGCATAATTTGCTTACATGGAGTACCCAAGAGGATTGTATCCGACCACAGTAGCTAGTTCACCTCCAAGTTCTAGCAGAAGCTGTAAGTAGAACAGGGAACTCGACTGAATTTCTGCATGCCCTACCATCCACAAATAGATGGACAGACTGAAAGAGTCAATCAAATATTGGAAGATATGCAAAGGGCTTGTGCTTTGGACTTCGGTGGGACTTGGGATAAGAGTCTGCCCTACGCCGAGTTCTCGTATAACAACAGTTACCAAGTGTCAGGCCCAGAAATCTAGCCAATTTCTAGACTATTTTGTGTATTAAATTCCCTATCCAGGAATCAAGTCAGGGTACATAAAATGACAAATCAATAAACAGATCCAAACATAAATAAAGCATAAATACTTATAGAAGAGGCACTTACTCCTCACACAGAAGAAAACAGCAGCGGAAAGGCAAAACAAGCATGACTTCAGCTCTACACCACAGGCAAGCTCAACTAGGGTATAAGCCAAGGTCTTCTCTTCTGACAGGGGGACATAGCAAGACTGAGTACCACCCACCGTACTTAGCAAGTCACACCAATGATGCATTTGTGCATGGGATTTCAAAGGGAGGCTGGTGGCTCATTTGCGTAAGGCAGTTGTAAACGGTGGTAGTGATAAAACAGGTAACACAGTTGTTATATTAATCAATTTTAATCCATCATTGAACAACGCTACACCATGTTGATCAGGCCCAAACTAACCAACATAATCCAAGCAACATTTTAGGTCAAAATTATTAAGGTGAAACTAATCACAGTGAGTCTTGACCAATTGCCCATATCCACGGGCATGGCTATTTGAATAGATTTACTCTGGCCAGAGGTGTACATCTTTACCCACAAGACACAGCCCCGTACGTGTCTCCACGTGCCCGTAACCCACGATGAAGGGGCCGTGACAAGACCATTCATGCAACTCCTCCCCAACTATCCACACCACGCTGAGGTTGCACCTGCTGATAGGGCACACCATGTCGGTCAGTCTACCCCCCTTGCGCCATAATGGATCCGAAAGCCGATCAACTTGACCCCCGAGCCGACCGAACTCCATCACGCCCATCCTCACCAAACAGTGCCTAGGAGAAGGACGAGCTACGCTACAAGCCCAACCATTGCCCACATTGGCTTGTGGTTGTATGCAAATTTGCTCAAGGCGTACCTCATCACAAGCATATGGGCCACTCGGATAGAGGATGGGCCTAGCCTTGTAATTAGAGATATGATAGAACCCGGCAGATTTTGCCTTGTACAATAAGGAATATACAGTCCTAGGCGGGTAGGTTATATCTCTAAGAGAAGATCCCTTGGCTGTTATTCGGTTGGGACTCCTACCTTGTACCCCTGTCCCCCAGTATATAAGGGGAGGCAGGGCGCCCCCTGAGGGCATAAGCTAATAGAAGCAAACACACATCCTCAAAGGAATACACCACAGCTGGATGTAGGGTATTACCTCACATCAAGGGCCTGAACTAGTATAAACCTTCCCGTGTTCCTTTGCAATCCACCAAGTTTCAATCTACTAAGTAGCCCTATAATCATATTGTGGGTGTAAAACATCGACAGTTGGCGTGCCAGGTAGGGGCTTCGGCGAGATCTACATCTACAAGCTCGATGGATCCAACAACAGGAGTCGATAGCGGCAAATTCTCTCCCGGTGATACAATCTCATTCGGAAGCCTCGACTTCATCGCCAACCAGATCAGCAATCTCACCTTGGCCGATGTAGACCTAATCCAACCGGCCGAGGAACCAGCCGACTCCGCGCCAGTCGGCCCACAAAACACTGTAGCCACCCTCGTCAATCTGCTGCAGTGATCTACCACCTGTCTGGGTCTCGGGACAACTCTCTCCTTCGGCGTCCGACTCGCGCTTGGCCTCAAGCCGGCCCGGGTCAGGCTAGGAAGGGGAGAGATCGTCAAACTCCCTTGCTGACCCGGCGATGCCGTGGATCTACATCCCACGCGGCTGACCCAATCCTCTATGCTTCAGTTTGGACATGGCCCAGAGCCGTTCTAGATTGGATCTAGAGAGCTCGGAGTCATCCTTACTCTAATCAACTACTTCGATTCCGACTCCAAGTCGGACAACGGTTCGAACACCAGTTCGGACACCAGTCTGGCGAGTTTCCTTCTGCCCCGAGAGATCTTCATGGCTTCAACCCCTCCACCGGAGGTGCGTCGACTACAAGAGGAGCAAGAAGAGGAGGCACGCCGACTACGGCAACAGGAGGAGGCTAAACGCGAGGCTCGCAATAATGAGCTATGCAGGGCTGTGTGAACCGCCCAGCAATAGATCCTCCAGACACGAGTTGGCGACTACGACGTCTTCGTCACGCCTCAACAGAACGTCGTGGCCGCTGCAACATTGCTGGATACACTCCAGCTCGGCCCTGATCACTAGGCCACCCTGACTATCGCCAAGATTAAGGCTATGATTACGGCTACTGCCTATCAGCAGCACTAGCAGTCAGGCGACACACTTGTACCGACCAACCGGTCGGGTTCTCCGGTGGCAGGCTTGTCTGCATCAGCACGACACCGGGCAGATGGCTCAAGTTAGCCGCACGCGGAGTCACGGCAAACATCTCTCGGCCATCCCAACAACAACAACCGGTGGCGTCCCCAGTACGATCACCGCGACAATCAAGATCTCCGAGGACGCCTACAACACGAGCTCCACCACAACATCAACGCTCGGCACCACGAATGCGAAGAGGACGAGTGCCGCCGACTGGAGGATGAGCACGAGCATTTCGGTCTCCACCACGAGCGGTTTAACCGTCATGGTAGGAGCCGGAGCCCTCACGAAGACGAAGGCACACCCGCTTTCACCTAGGAATTACAAGACGTCGACTGGCCGTCGGGCTTCAAGCCTACGGGAATCGAGAAATACGACGACAAAACTAACCCCGAGTCCTAGCTCACCGTATATACCCTGGTGATCCGAGCTACCGGAGGTGACCAAAAAAACATGGCTAACTACCTCCTAGTCACCCTGGCTGACTCAGCGAGGACATGGCTAACAAGGCTCTCGAGGTGATCAATTGGCTCCTAGGGGGAACTCCGGGAACGCTTCATAGCCAACTTTCAAGGGACTTATGAGAGACCGTCTTCTGGGCATGATCTCTACCAGCTGCACCAGAGGAAGAATGAGTCCCTCCGTGAGTTCATCAAAAGGTTCTTCGAGAAGCGCAATTCCATTCCTATGATCAAGGACGAGGTCGTCATCGCTGCCTTCCGCAAGGGAGTCAAGGACGCCTCATTCATCACGAAGTTCACTCGGAAGCCACCAGCCTCTGTCCGGGCTCTCTTTGATATGGCGAATATATACGCCGACTCGGCCAAAGCGGTTGCAGAGGCCCTCGACGAGAAGAAAGAGCCCCAGCAGAAGGACCAGAAGGCCAAAGCCAACAACGAATCATCACAGAACAAGTCTGGCAGCCACAAGCGGAAGTCGGACAATGAGGTGGCCAACATGGAGCGAACCTGGTCGCGGCCCCCAAGGAACAACGACTACCAGAAAGTTATGAACGGGCCTTGCCCCTTCCACCCCAAGGGCAAGCACATGGCCAAACACTGCTTCATGCTTAAGAAGTTTGCTTCTGAGCAGGCTTCATCATCTAGCACCAACAAGGACAAAGACAACCCAAATTCGGGCCTGGCCGATGATTTTCAAGATCCCCAGGCCATGCTCAACCACATCTTCGGAGGGCCATCTACGTATGAATCCAAGCGGAAGCAGAAGCTAACAGCAAATGACGTCAACGCAGTCTCTACAGCAGATGCCCCCCAGTTTTTGCGCTGGTTAGAGATGTCCATCACATTCAACCGCGCAGATCATCCAGATCGGGTCTCACACCTAGGACGCTACCCACTCGTCCTGGACCCGGTCGTCAAAAATATCAAGTTGAAGAAGGTCCTCATAGATGGAGGCAGTGCGCTCAACATTATGTTCACCAAGACTCTGGATGAGATGAAGATTCCTCATTCAAAACTGCGGCCAAGTACGGTGCCCTTCCATGGGATAATTCCCGGCCTATCTTCAACCCCCCTCAGACAGATAACATTGCCGGTCACCTTCGGCACGCGGGATAATTTCCGCACAGAAAACATCTGCTTTGAGGTTGCCGACTTCGAGACCACGTACCACGCGATACTTGGACGACCGGCGCTCGCCAAATTCATGGTGATACAGCACTATACCTACATGGTGCTCAAGATGCCTGGGCCAGCCGGAGTCCTCTCCCTCCGCAGCGATGTCAAGCAAGCCTTCACCTGTGATAAGGAGAGCTGCGAGTTGGCTCAATCACAAGAGGCGGCAGTCGGACGCAACAGTATTCGGCAAGCCGTCACAACCGAAGTCGAGGATGACCAAGTTCAGGTGAAAAAAGCAGCAAAGTCAGGAATTTCAGCGGATTCTGACACGAAGAAGATCCCCCTAGACCCTTCCGACCCCTCCAAGACTGCTCTAGTCGGGACCGGACTCGACCCCAAATAGGAAGACGCGCTCATCACCTTCCTTCAAGCCAACAAAGATATCTTCGCATGGAAACCGTCCGACATGCCGGGCGTACCAAGGGAGGTGATCGAGCATGCCCTCAATATCAAGACAGACGCCAAGCCACTCAAACAATGGCTACGGCACTTCGCATAGGACCAGAAAGATGCTATTCGGGAGGAGATCACCAAGCTCCTCGTAGCCGGATTCATCAAAGAGGTCTACCACCCGGACTAGCTGGCAAACCCAGTTCTGGTCTGGAAGAAAAACGGTAAATGGCGCATGTACGTCGACTACACTGATCTAAACAAGGCGTGCCCCAAGGATCCGTTTGGTCTACCGAGAATAGATCAGGTGGTGGATTCAACCGCAGGGTGCGAACTTCTCAGCTTTCTCGACTGTTACTCGGGATACCACCAAATCAGCCTGAAGGAGGAGGACTGCCTCAAGACATCTTTCATCACGCCGTTTGGCGCATACTGCTACATCACCATGCCGTTCGGCCTGAAAAACGCTGGAGCAACGTATCAACGAGCAATTTAGCGGTGTCTACACACGACAGATCGGGCGCAACATGGAGGATATGTCGATGACACGGGATCAAGAACAAGTCAAAGAAGACCTCATCGCTGACCTGGAGAAACCTTCCAAAAATCTTTGAAGATTCAGATGAAGTTGAATCCAGAAAAGTGCGCCTTCGATGTGCCGTCCAGCAAATTACTTGGCTTCATCGTATCGCATCACGGCATTGAGGCCAACCTGGAGAAAGTCAATGCAATCATGAACATGGCACCCTCGACTAGCCAGAAGGACGTCTAGAAGCTGATAGGCTGTATGGCGGCACTCAGCCGATTTATTTCCCGACTAGGTGAACGGGGCATGCCCTTTTTCAAGCTATTGAAGAAAGCAGACAATTTCCAATGGACTCCCAAAGCCCAGCAAGTCTTCGAAGACTTCAAGAAATTTCTCACATCACCACCCGTGTTGGCGTTACCTATGCCCAAGAGCCATTAATGCTATAACTGGCGACAACTACTCAGGTAGTCATCACAGTGTTGGTGGTCGAGCGATCCGAACTAGATCACATACAGAAGATACAACGGCTAGTCTACTTTTTGTCACGAGGTCCTAGCCGGACTCAAAGATGAGATATCTGCAGGTCAGAAGCTACACTATGGCTACTCATTAGCTGTCCGGAAGCTGGTGCACTATTTCCAATTGCATCAAGTCACGGTGGTCACATCGTATCCACCGGCGAAAAACTCAAGTATGTTCTCCAGATCCACTTCCTGGCTTCCCACAATGTCGTCGAGTACGAGGCACTCATCCACGGGCTCCACATTGCTATATCACTCAGCATCCGTCGACTGGTTGTGCGTGGAGATTCCCAACTCGTGGTCAACCAACTCATGAAAGACTGGACATGTCTCGACGATACCATGGCGGTTTACTATCAGGAGGTCTGAAAGCTGGAAAACAAGTTCGACGAGCTAGAGATAACACATGTCCTACAACAATACAATGATGCTGCAGATGAATTGGCAAACATGGGATCCAAGCGAGAGGCTGTCCCGATAGGGATCTTTGTCGAGCGACTCATGGAGCCGTTAGTCAAGAAGAAACCAGTGCCAGAGCAGTTGGGAGGCGAACCTACCCCGGCAATAGACGAAGTACTGAATATATGTTAAGATTGGTGGACTCCTGTTCTCAAATTCCTCCTAGACGATGAACTCCCAGAAGATCGTAGTCAAGCCGAACAAGTCAAACGTCGAAGCAAAGTTTTCTAGTAGTCGGAGAAGACCTGTACCGAAGAAGTGCATCCGGTGTCGTCATGCATTGTGTCACCACCGAGGAAGGCAAGCAGATTCTGCAATCGATCCACTCGGGCATATGTGGCAACCATGCCGCATCCAGGACGTTAGTTGGAAAGGCTTACCGGCAGGGATTTTTCTGGCCAACAGCAGTAATAGATGAAAAGACATTGTTCCCACATGCAAGGGTTGTCAATTCTATGCAAGACAAACAAATCTCCCAGCCCAAGAACTTCAAACCATACCAATCTCTTGACCCTTTGCAGTATGGGGGCTTGACATGGTCGGGCCTTTCAAGAAAGCGCCAGGTCTTGTTCATCGCAGTTAATAAATTCACAAAGTGGATTAAGACAAAACCCGTTGCTACCATAACAGTGGCACGAGCAAAGGCCTACATCATGAGTATATTATACCGATTCGGGGTTCCTAACCGCATCATAACGGACAGCGTTACTCAGTTCACGGGCGGTGTCTTTCAAGATTTCTGTGACGAATTCGGCATCAAGATCTGTTATGCTTCTGTGGCACATCTGCAGAGCAACGGGCAGGTTGAGCGTGCCAATGGCATTGTCTTCCAAGGCATCAAGACAAGGATATTCGACCGACAACAACCATACGAGGGCTGGTGGGTACAAGAACTCCGATCCGTTCTCTGGTCTCTCAGAACCACGATTAGTCAGGCCACTGGGCAATCCCCTTTCTTTCTAGTCTATGGTGCTGAGGCTGTGCTACCAACCGAGTTAGAGTTTGGCTCTCTGCGAGTTTGGGCTTACTCAGAAGACAAATCCAACAATACCCGATTGGTTGAACTAGATCAGTTGGAAGAAGTGAGAGACATCGCAATAATCCAGTCGGCAAGGTATCTTCAAGGCCTGTGTTGTTATCATAGTCGCAATGTCCATGGCCGCGCCTTTTTGGTTGGAGATCTCGTCTTGAGAAAAATACAAACCACCAAAGACAGGCACAAACTATCCCCAATATGGGTAGGGCCGTTCATTATTGCAGAAATCACATGGCCAGGCGCCTACTGACTGAAGATTGCAGACGATGCCCTCGTCCGCAACTCATGGAATATAGAACAGCTACGTCCTTTCTATACCTGAGTTTTATACTTTCCCATGTGTACAGTTTTTCCTCTGATTCAACTACGCCGCTTGCTCAACCGAGCAGCGAGTCGGGGGCTGCATGTATTATATGTGCTTCATCAATAATATGCGAGCCTGTTTTTGCTTAAGTTATGAAGTTTTGCAATGACTTTGTTACGTTTGCCCGAGTACAGCTTCCTGTGGTGAACAATTTTATTAAGTTCCTATAGACTAACTCGGTGTAGACTATATAGTCAGGTAAAGCTAGTGATAACTAAGTCATAACTTAAATCTTGGCGGCATTGCACATATATTTACACATGCCCTTACATAAATTTATATACACCGACTGCATGATGGATTGTTCTTACATACCCAGGTCTCGGGTGATCGCCTCTTCAGTCGGCCTCGCCTAGGTTATCAGCCCCAGCGCCTCCTCAGGTGTCGTCTCCTCAGCGAACCCCTCTCCGATGGCTTCAATATCTGCCCTAGGGTAGATTGACTTGGTCATCGCCAGGGTTTGGGCCACGCCGATCACAACACGCTCGTCCGAGTACGTCTTCAGGATACTCGGGGCTTTGTTAAGGCGCGCTTGCACCTGGGAGATCGTGTTGGAGCTAGTTCCCACGTAGTGAGGGTCCATTACATCAAGGAGCCCTTTCATGGACTCGGCAAGGATCTCCCATGACTCCTTGACAACTCTTATCTCCTCTGCAAAAGCCTAAAACTGGATTTGGGCATTGGCTCTAGCGGCTACCTGGGTTCATCGACAAGTAAACTTGTTAGGCAAAATTGCAGACAGAGTACTTCATGGATTGGTTAAGATCATTGTCAGAGTGGAGACTTACTTTCATAGTTGGCCTCCCATTTGGTTTTGGCCTTCTCCAGTTCAACCTTCTCTCTCTCGAGCTTGGCGTTGGCCTTCTCCAGGTCGGTCTTGTCCTTCTCGAGCTCAGCTTTGGCCTTCTCGGCCTCCTTCAGCTTGGATTCCCCCTCTGTTCAGGTCTTCACCTCAGTTTCGAGGGCTGCACATCAGAATGGTCAAGAACCTGAGATCGCAGTTAAGACACAACTGGGCAGTCGGGAAACATTACGAGAAGTTGGAGAAATTTGCATGGGATTTAGTCAGGAAGACAAATATGGAAGACTTACTTCCGATCTTCTTGGCTAGAGCCTAGTTCTCATCCCTGAGCTGATCAACGGCGCTCTTCAGCCAAGTCTCCCTCTCCCGGTTCAACCGCTCCAATTCGGCCTTCGAGGTCTGGAGCTGGCTTAATTGTTGGAGCTAGGGGCAAGCCGTTAGACCTCATCATCTTCTCCAAGCGGTCGACAATCTTCTGCTCGGGGTAAAAGTAGAACAAAGCAGAGTCAAGCATTAGCATACTTATATAAGGAAGACTGACAAGAACTCAACAAGGCAAAAATCATACCTGGATCCCCTAGGACGCGGCGATCACGGCATGAAGCAAGACTTCACACTCCCCCTCCACTGCCACTTCATCATGCTCGTAACTCTTTGCGGTTCCATCAGGCGCTACCCAGCGGAATGTCCTCGGGTATCTACGGGGAGGAGCCTCAAGCCTGGGGAGGTCTAGCCCTTCCAAAGACGACGACGACGACGCAATGAGGCAATGGAGTCCTGGCCCCCAACTTGGCGGCTGCTGGGGTTTAGGCATAAGCTCAGGGGCTGGAGCAACAGCTTCAAATATTTAGCCCCTTGGTTGGCCAATGTCGGTGCGCTTGTAGTTGGGACGATCTCAGTTTCTGCAACTAAGACGGCCGCCGGCTCAGCAGATATGCTCGCTAGCAATGGTTCGGCTAGGGCCGGCTCGACAATAGGAGTAGCCGGTGTGGTCTCCTTGAGATCAATATTGGTCCTTTCCTGCACGAAGAGCTAAGTATCAACACACCACAATGCTGAATAGGACTTTTGGAAGACTCAAAGTCACATACCTTTTGGAGAATTTGAGCCTGCACTCGGGGGCTCCTGATGATCGGCGGTGGACTCCTGCCGGCTATCGAGCTAGACGGTGTGGCAGTCGGCGGTGGTGTTTTTGTCCTGGTTGGCCCCGCTCCTGGTGCGGCCGGCTGGGATGCTCGGGTACTCGGCGGTGCCCTCCTTGGCTCGATGTTGCTGAGCCCGGCGGCACTTGACCCGACCTTGTACTCGGCGGTGCTCTTCTTGGGCTCGATGATGCTGAGCTTGATTGCATTGGTCCCGGTCTAGGACTTGGCGGCCTGGGAGCTGTGCTGTCGGTGTCTTTTATCTTCAAACTCCCAGCTGTGGCACTCGGCCTAATAATCTTCTTCTTGCCCTGATCTTCGACAGGTCTCTTCCCCGCTCTCTTGAGTCGGGCTGGGCAGCAGAAGGACTTAACGGCCTCTTCTTCTTTGACTTCATGGCTGATAAAGTTCAGGAGTCGTCATCGAACTCCTCACATGACTGCAAGCAGTTCAACAATACATGTTACACATTGTGGAGCAAACCTGGACATATATCTGCAAGCACTCATCACAGATGAACTACAAGATAACATCAGCGAAAGTTACCTTTGGGCGTGGCCTCTTCAGACTGTAAGCCGCCATGGACCGTTCTGAATCTTCGGTTTCGACCACCCCATTGGCGAAAAAATCCCAGCAGGACGACGGTCACCTTGTGCTTGTCCATCAGGTCGGGATACTCTCGGCTGGGATCACCTCTGCCCTTATAGTCCCAGCCGAAGTGACACCTCAACTTCAGCGGCCTGATGAACCGAGTCAAGAATCGTCTAGCCACCCATGGACCGGTCAGCCCGGTGCTCTTCAGCTTGTCAATCTTTTCAATCAGTATGTGAACTTGGCCCATTTCTTCAAAGGTGGGCACAGATGACCACTTGGCTACAACCACCGGGGGCAAACCCATAGAAGGGGGGAGGCTTGGTTCAAGATCGGAACAGTAAAACCACTCTCTATGCCAGCCTTTGAGAGAAGTTTTCATGGGGACCTGGATATAAATCTTCTTCATCTCACTCCTAAGTTGGATACTGGCCCCCCCAATCACTTGGACCTTGCTCTTGGAGGGCTGAGGTTTGATGTGGAACAAATGTCTAAACAAATTCAAATGGGTTCCACACCCAAGAAACACTCACAAAGAGTCACCAAATATAGAAAATTTGCAAGATCGGTTGGGATTCAAGATTCACCAACTCGAGTTCATAAAGGCAAGAAGCTGGCGGAGGAACTCGGAAGATGGAAGAGAAAGACCCTGGTTGAAAAAAGAGGCGAAAACAACGGTCTCACTAGCCTAGGGCTCCGGAACCGATTCACCTTCAGCCGGACTCCAATTGATGACATCGCAGCTTTGCAATCTCAGCTACTTCTCTAGAAGCTTCAGCTTAGCCGACCCGCAATCCGAAGTCGGCCAGACCTCGTCCGGCGCATCCACGAAATCTAAGGCCCTCGGCATGGTTAAGGACAAGAAGATTTGGGGGAAATGTCGCTGGAGGTTTGGAATGGATGCAAGGAAGCGGGATCGCCCGAGTTTCAATGGGGAAGAGCGAGCAATGGTGAACCCTAGCAAAGTGGGAGGCGAAATTTCAGCGTGGAGGCTGGAAGATGAAATGATTGGTGGATTGGAGAAGATGAAGGAATCTTTTCTCTCTCCCTGCCTTTTATAGAGCTGTACCGATTCATGGGCTTGGGCTTACAAAGTCGGTGCTGGGCCACCAAGATATAAGTTTCTACAGTAGCACGCTCAATGTGGGCCGCTTGCTGGCTGTGTTAAAATCACGGTGCTAGTGCTACCAATAGGAACCAATGAGGTAAACAAATATGCTTCATGAAGGCCTAATTGCTGAACACATGAGTTTGAGTGTCTGTCTTATCCACCAGGTATTGAAGATATATACTTATAAGGTCACAAGCTGGTCTTCATCAAAATTGGGGATGCAGGTATCTTTCAAGTACACCTGACCACATGATGGATTAAATTTCATAAAGTGGTACTCGGCCTACATGCTTGGCCAACAGTTGCCATGTGCAAATATTTTTCCAGCCGACATGACCTGAGGAGTCTAAACTTCCGAGTAGTGCACTACATCGGGAGAGACTATAAATGTTTCTTCTAGCTGACATGAAGCTTAAAGAGTCTAATTCCGGTGGGACGCTACTCGGGAAAGACTATAAACACCTTTTCCAGCCGATATGACGCTGAAGAGTCTAATTTCCGAGTGACATACTACTCGGGAAAGACTAAATTATTTCCGGTTGATATGATGCTGAAGAGTCTCATATACCAATAGTATACTACTTAGGAAAGACAACAAGGTTAAAGATCTTTGACTTTATGTTTAATTGTTTTCACAATTAAGCACAAAGTCGGGGGCTAGACCTAATAGGTGCGCCTATTCGGTGCACAATATTCATACTTCTACATGGAGCCCTCCATAGCCTCGCTGCCAGCTAACATGAAGCAAGACTCGGGAGAAGAAGCACTCGGACAAAGAGTACTCGGGAGCAATGAACTCGGGCAAACTTCACCGTGGAGGATGAGCACTCGGCATCAGTTGTGACTCAACTATGAAAGTCTCAGGGGTTGCTGTGGAGGCCATGGGCCCTAGGTACCTCATCACAAGCATATGGGCCACTCGGATAGACGATGGGCCTAGCCTTGTAATTAGAGATATGATAGAACCCGACAGACTTTATCTTGTACAATAAGGAATATATAGTCCTAGTCGGATTGGTTATATCTCTAAGAGGAGATCCCTTGGCTGTTATCTGGCTAGGACTCCTACCTTGTACCCCTGTCCCCCAGTATATAAGGGGAGGCAGGGCGCCCCCTGAGGGCATAAGCTGATAGAAGCAAACACACATCCTTAATGGAATACACCACAACTGGACGTAGGGTATTACCTCACATTCGAGGGCCTGAACCAATATAAACCTTCCCGTATTTCTTTGCAATCCACCGAGTTTCGATCTGCTGAGTAGCCCTATAATCATATTACTGGTGTAAAACATCGACACCAAGCCACTGACTTGCGGGCCCCGCATGTCAGCAAGAGGGAGGAGCCGGTCCACGGTGGACGCAGTCCATAGTGGATGCAGTCCACGCACGGCCCGGGCGTAGGCGCACCACATGGCAGCCACGAGGTGACCCCGGTGCCCGGTGCGCCGAGGTGGCGCCAATGCGGCAGCGCCATGGGCAACCACGGGGACGGGCCACGTGGACGGTCCGGATCACCCCGAAGGGGATTGGATGGCCGTGGGAGAAGGGAGCCAGCCTCCCTGGCCGACCGCCGCCAGGGAAGGCGCACGGCGCGTGGCCCGAAGTCACTGCCGCCGGCCATCCGGCACAAGCAGCGAGCACGGAAAGCAGCGGAGGAGTGGGGAATGGGTTGGGGAGGTTCACCAAGCACCTATTGGAGAAGGAGGCGGTGCAGGGAGCTTGGGGGTGAGGTGTGGACGGCGAGCTCCTCGGGTTGAAGACGATGGCGGCGCTCCGGCGGCGGTTGGCTTCGAGGAAGGGTATGCCGAGGCGCTGCTCGATGCGGCAGAGGCGGTGGTGGGGTCACGGTGACCCGGTGTGGCACGGGGCGGTGACAAAGGGCAGCCAGAGGCAGCGGTAGGCAGCGGCAGCGGAGGAGCATGGTGGAGAGGGCGTTTGGGGCACGGCGAGCTTGGCCGAGCAAGGGAAATGAGAGAGGGGATATCAGGAGAGCTATTTAAGGGCACGGGGAGGCGGGATCGTGGCCGGGGGAGGTGGATTTGGAGCAGGAGTGGGCGCAGTCATCACAACGATGTCGGGCGCGATGCAACGCCGCTTCTCGTAGGTGAGTGGAGGAAGAGGAGGTGGGAGGTGGAGGGGACCAGGTCTCCCCCGTTCAAAAGCGCGACGCGGGCGGGAAGGCGCGGAACGGGCGCTATGACTTGCGCGACATGGGGCAGTGGCCATGGCGGTTGCCGGCCAGAGGAGGAAAACAACCCCAACAGGTGGGCCCCGTCCTCACCTGTCGGCGGCACAGGCGAGTGATAGGCCACGGGAGGTGGGAGCGGACCGGGCCGGCTCAGCTCGGGGGCCCAGAAGAAAGGCTAGCCCGAGAGGGGAGGAGGGAAGGAGAGGGGAGAGCTGGCGGGCCGACCGGAGCGAGGGGAAAAGGATTAGGCCAGATTCGGCCCAGAGCAAGGGGAGGGATTTTAATTCGATTCCCTATTTAAATATTCACTGAAATGAACTTTGTGCTATTAAAAATTAGGGCTTGTGTTTGAAAATTCCAAGGAAATCCAGAGAGTATTTTTAGGGCATGGAGAATATTAGAAAAATATTCCCAGCCATGATTTATTAAGGGAAATTTTATTCCCACATTTAATTCACTTGTAAATCGATTTACATTTTAGTATAAATTCTAGAAATAATTTATTAAATGATTTTAAATCACCGAAAGAAAATCGGGGCGTGACAAACCTACCCCCTTTACAGAAATCTTGTCCTGAGATTCGGAATGGCTAGAAAGAAAGATGGGTGTGGGTGGTCTTGGATTGGTCTACCCACTTAGTATCTCCTTTTTGACTGAGCGATTGATCAAACTTGCATCACTAAATCGGCTGGCATCCACCCCTGCTTTAATTACTCTTGGGAACTGATTTGACTTTTGGATACCTGCCATCCCTTGGTCTTGCGTGAATTGCCTAGACCCAATCACGGGTTTCTAAGAAGTTTACTTCCTTGGGCTTCTAAACCGTTGACACGTGATATATCTTTGGTTGAGCTCGAACTTAAAGCTTGAGCTTGAGGCCTAAAAGTTGTGTAGATTTACCTAACATTGCCACTAACTTTTCTTTGTCCAACAAAATTTCCTTTGGGAACGTTGCACTGCTCCCGAGCGAAGCGATTCTGGGACATACCAAGTTCATATCTTCCAAGCATGCTTTGCTAACATAGCTAACCATTTCATTTGAATTTGAATAGTTAACCTTCCATCTTCTAGGGTAACCTCAACTTCTCCGGAGTTTCATGTAAACCCTGACTTTGAGTACCTGACCATTGTCATTTCAATCCTAACAAGGGGGTGTCGGTGCACTTTCATTCAAGGAAAGCTTGGAAATTTCCACTTGGTTACTGAGAAGGTTCCGTGCAAAGGTGACTTTCGTCCAGCTCCTTAACATCACGACCCTAGTAGAACTTTCCCTTGTTCTATGTTTCACATCGGACGTGACTTTTGGCTTTTGATCTGACTTCGACGACGGTCGGCGCAGAACGGAGAGCTTGGAGAATGACTCTAAGAGGACATGTGCGACGCCCTTGACGGGCATGTGCTACTAAGAGGTAGACAAATAGCACAGCCTTGCACAAAACTCTTCTTGGGATGCATGACGTTCTGTTTCAACATTCCTTTTTTCTGAGATCGTCTAACTGTTTTATTCCGACTATAATCGATCACCCTTCCATCTTTTAGGGTAATATCTAGTTTTTTTCGAGTTTCTGTACGACATTGGCTTTGAGAAGCTAGCACTTCCTCAATGCACTTTCATTCAAGGGAGTCTTGGAACTAAGCGGTTTGTTAATGAGAAGGTACCACTGACAAGGTGACCCTCCCATCGAGCTTCTTAGCACACCAACTCTTGTCTGACTTTTTCTGCACGCTGCTCACTTTAGATGCATCGTTATTAGCTTCTAGCATTGCTTTGACAGGTAACACCCAGTTGGGTTCTTAATTGATGTTTCTGAAACAAGCACATGCCACTTAAAGAACCATGCACAGCTGAAAGAGTATTGCAGAAGCACAACCTTTAACTAGCACCCATGGCTGATCCTTTCTAGCAGACCGGTCATCGACCCACAGTTACCTTCTCACATCAATTGCAAGTTTTGAAACCTGTGGAGCCCTGCATGCTTCTACCATTGGTTGTTGTCAGTTTAAGCTGAGTAGACTCACTAACATTCCTTGAGTAGAGAAGGCCCATTTAGCGGGATTCCTTTTTCAGTCACACTTCTGCCTACGCCATTCCTGGCCTGTTGCCTGCATTCCTTTTTTTTTCTTCTTACCCGTTTGTCTGGTTTATCTGTCGTCTTCCAAGAAACCCTGATGTGGCTTGTTAAAAGTTGCATCGGCTGCCTTAAGGTAGGGGTACCATCTTTTGGTCCACGCTCACCTCTAGGGTGCAGCTATCACTTCCAAAGGTTTCATCCAAGTAGTTATCCTCTTGAGCATCCCATCATATCGGCCATAGGGTGGGTACTGTTCAGATTCTCTGTGAAACTTCCATATTTCCATCCTTTCTTTCAATGCCGCAATGGGCAATCCTTGGGTTCGTCCAAGTGCGCCTTCCTATAGTTAAATTCATATCACTGTGTGTTGGCTCTGCCTAACCATTCTTCTCTCGTTAGTTAGCCATTTCTTTTCCTAGCTGGCAACTATGCTTTTTTAGCTCAGCATACATGGGGTTGGCGAGAAAAAAACTCTGAGTCTCTTGCATTGTTGCATGGCACATTGCACAGTCAACATTCGCATCACTGAAATGAGTCATCAATAAAGCTGCCAACTCACTCTTTATTTCTTCTTCCTTTCTTATTACATAACTGTCATAGAACACCTAGGTACCGGGAAAAGATCTTGAATATTCAGCATTCATAGACTATGGTCGGTCCTGACTAGCAGGTTTCTTGAATATTACTGCATTAGTTTTTGTGAAAACAATATGGTTGACTTCTCTACTGCAAGCTAGTAGGAGTACCGACGAGGATAACGTTTCGGCTGCGAG
The DNA here is from genome assembly GCA_003991445.1 of Oryza meyeriana var. granulata. Classification (NCBI taxonomy): domain Eukaryota; kingdom Viridiplantae; phylum Streptophyta; class Magnoliopsida; order Poales; family Poaceae; genus Oryza; species Oryza meyeriana. The sequence continues at coordinate 36,450 of RYFJ01004300.1, read as the reverse complement.
CATTCTCAAAAGAGATGTTTGTCCTCTTGGCAGTTATAGCAGGTTAAAGCCTTCATACTCTTGGTGATATCCTCCTAGGATTGATGTTGGGCATCCGGGCTAAAGCAATCTGAGGTGCATTGCTGATGATGTTGCCCGTCTTGTAAACTGGTAGCTGAGATGCTGGTCTCGGTTGTTTCTGTAGGGGCGTTCCACTTCCCTGCGGTTGGAGCAGATTGTTATTCCCTTGACATTGCTAATCCTGCTGGCACCAGTGGTTTGGCTTCATAGCTGTTACCGGTCGAATACCAAGATTGTGGCTGGTGCCTTTGGTGATAATCCGTCGTGGCGGTTGCTTCTTGACTATTCGACAGTTGGTATTTCTTGTCTCGATGGCGTCACCTGCTTGGATATGACCAGTCTGTACCGGGACCGGTGCGGTCTGAGGAGCATGTGTGTTGATGGTGTCACTGATGCTGGTTTGATGGAGGTGACGCTTTGGGTTCGAACAATTCCTGTCAAGGTATCGTGGCTAAAAGCAGTTGCAGTAGACCAGGCCCTAACGAGCATGGGGTGCGTCCTTCAGGGTGTTCAAGGTCACATCTTAAATTGGAGCAGGAAAGGACTTTTCACCATCATTGACATTATCGTTGTTGCCTTTGTTGACCTTAGCAGGTGGTATAGCAAACTTGAGAGTAGCACTGTTGCTGTTGCCACTATCAGTGATCAAACTCTGACCAGCATGTTGTAGAGCCTTTCGTCTGTCTTCTTGGATCTTGGTGAGCAACAAACTCACCTTGCAGTCCTTGGGTACGTGATATGTTGCTGCACACAAGAAACATGTGGTCTTTCTCGTAGGACCTGCGCCTGGCAAATAGTCATCTTCACAATAGGGACAGAAGGTAAAGCACAGACAGGCTGTGTGTCCAACTTCTCCCCAATGAGTACATGCCTTGAACTCCAATCCTTTTTCACTGATGCCTTCAGGATCTCTCTTCAACTTCATCATTGGAGGATACTTCTTCTGATTCATCACCGTTAGGCGTGGAGCCATACTGCTTGAGGTGCATACTTAACTTGTGCGCACCGTAGGAGCAATTTCCTCTTAGACTCTTGGGTACAACTTCCACGTCTTTTGGAGACCATTTTGTGCTAGTAATGATCATGTTACTAATATCCTCTGCAGTCCATTTTGGTGTCTTCCTTTTCTTAAGATTGGACTGAAGTACACTAGAATTCTCGTTGAAAGGTTGGCTTGAGGCCTTCTTCCATTTGGGACTCTGCCTGTGGTCAACAGTTGGTGTCCTTGCATACACCTTCCAAGGACAATGTCTGGCGTAGTGCCCTTGTTCACCACAGTCATAGCATGTAACACTTGTTTCTCTCAAGCTTGATGTTGGATTGGGCGCACCTATTGTCGGACCCGGGTTTGACCCCGAACCCTATGTGTATACCGTGCTAGTCCCACGATCAATTGCTAGCACACACATTCAACATTGGCATCATAATCCATACATCACAGGTTCAGCTCATAGCAGTCCAAACATAAGTCGTACAAGAGTCTAGACTTTACGAGTTACATAAGAGGCCGACCGGCCAAATAGACAACAAATTAACAAAGAGTTCAACAGCGGAAACAAGAATAATAGAGGCCCAAAAAAACCAGCAAGTATGCTCTGCCGCACAGGCAACCACTCGGTAAGCCTAGTAAGCACGTCGTCGTCGTTCCAAAACCCGCTGCATAGAGACCGATTGTCGGCTCTCTCAACCTTCTTCTAAAAAAAAGAAGTCACACAAGCGTGTGTGAGTACAATACGTACTCCGCAAACTTATGTGTTTGCAATGGTATTCCCATAATAGATAGAAGATCAACAAGGAATGGTTCAGGTCCTGCAGTTTTGCATAAAATCATAATATACAATAGCAAAAAACATTGCGGTTTTGCAACGAAATTTTTGTAAACAAGCAGCAAGAAAACAGTATCATAAGCATCAACCCCAAGTGTTTCCAACAATATGGGCTCCCTGCCTCGTTATCCCATTCAGCCAACAGTGGCACCACGCTGCCAAACACAATCCAAAGCGAACTCCCGCTTCGCCAAGATCTTTCCCCAAAAGTCATAAATTAAACTACTACGGTTGGATAATTCCAGCGTCATCAACGAAGGATGGCGCTATTCGACATAGTTTAACTCTCGAGAGTGTGTAACAATGTACCAATACAGGAAATATGAGTTACCACACAGGGGCCACCTCATATGACAAAAGCCTTCTCTCGTTGACCTACGCAGATACCCGCGCTTATGAATCCATCCCTAGGGAGTTGGTGATGAGGACACCTCTTTGGATGGCGGCCGCTGATCCTCCAACCGTTAAGAAAGGTTCCCAATGACCCGAACTCGAATGCGACAATTTAAATCTAGAGGTGAAGCTCGTTCTTAGCGATCCTTTTCATTAGTTTTGAGAATAGATGCTACACCAATGGCTTTTGGTTTGGACGTCCCAATTCCACGGAGTAACAGAAATCGTAAAGAACATGTAGCGTCCAGATCTGCTAGGGTACCGTCTTTTGGCCCGTTGGTCCGTGTATCGTCTGAAGGCCTATTAGAGGGCGCGTCCAGGGGGTGGTGAGACCCTTACACTATATATTCAGTAGCCGCCGCCACGTTAGTTTTTGGGTTTTTGCTTTAGATCAATCTGTATTAGAACAGTCACCGTCATCGGTTTGTGAAACCCAACTTCGAGTGCTTAATCATTTCATCTGCAATTGTCACTTTAATTGAGTCGCGTACTTTCGGTGTTCTTGCTTGTGTTTTCTTCGTTTCGCAGGCAGGGATTAAGCCTTCTTGGCGTGGTCAACCGGATTTGTGACACGGTTGATAACCAGAGGAATGTGGTGCTAAGGTTGCAGGAATCGGATCTTCTGATCTGAAGCCGGATCGGTGTGTCGCGTTCCACCAAAAGAAAGCTATCTATCTGACGGAAAGATTGGGAACCCGTTTCTCATCAAGTGGTATCAGAGCTTCAGGTATACCGTCAGGTTTTGCAACTTACCATAGTTGAGTGTTTTGCTTCGTCCATAGTCACCACCGCCATACTTGTTTTTTCTGTCCTACCATCCGCGCCATAGCCTTTGCATTTGTCAGTCGCAGAGTCGTCCGTGTTTGAGTTTGTGTCCTAGTCTAGGTCTTGTTGCTGGTTAGATTTTTGTGTTTGAGTCCAGTTCGTTTGTTTTCCCGCCCCCACCGTTCTATCAAACCTAGCCACAATCGCCAACTTTCTCGCACTTTACTGTCGTTTTTTCCTCTAATTCGGAGTCCGTTCGTAAAACATGCATAACTTTCGCATACGAACTCCGTTTTCAGCAAACCATACATATGTTTTCGGAATCAGAAAAAAATTTCGCATTCCGTCTCTCCCCACCTTTGGTGGTTCAGCGATTTATTTTGGCCATAAAACAGCCCGGAAGATGTCTTTCCGAGCCGCAAGCCTCTTCTCAATTTTGGGCGCATCTTCTGAAAATTCCCACGGACGCCTTTCACTTGTTTTGAGCTCGAAATTTATCTGTGGTTACTTCCTGTGTGCTCCTAAGGCTAAAAGAAAGATCAAAAAAATAAAAGCAAAAGTCAAATTTTCCAAAAAAACAAAGACAGCCAAAAAAGAGAAAAAAAGAGAGGGGCAAAAGGGAACAAATATTTAGAGGACAAATAGAGAACACCAAGTTGAGCTTGTGTTACGCGTGTGCTGTCTTGTGCCTGTTTTTTTGACACTTTTGCTGCTCATCATCATCCTTATTTCTACGCAACCTTGTTTGTCACACACTGTACTTGAACACCTTTAGGCCAGCAACGAGAACAGGTACTTGGTATATAATTCAGCATTGCTATCTGTTACTGACTTGTGTGCCACAAATATATATTTTCTCTTTGTGTGCCTTCAAGCTCCACATATTCTTCAGATCAGTAAGAAAGATCCTTGCAACCTCGGTGCCACTGCCTCATAGGTATGCACAAACCAGCCGCCGGTTGTACATCCACTGCTTTGCGTTGGTAAGAACATTGGTAAGACCTTCGGTAAGACGTTGAGTGAGGGTGTGATTCCACCGACCCATAAATAGTTGATAGGGGTTTTATTTCATAACTAACCATGCCAACGACGAGCCTGCTTGAAAAGTGACTTGCAGGACCTGAAGGAGCAGATGCTAGCGGAGGTGGCCAAGCTAACGGATGTAGTCAGACGGCCATGAAGGATGTCGCCCATTCGCTTGAGAGCATGGACAGGCGAGTGTCCACATTGACCGGGAAGGTTAACAGCTTGAGGCCAACATCCAGCTACCAACGTGACAACAAGGACGAGAATGACGACGTGATCCTCGACGAGGGTGTTGTCTACGGTGACGATGGTCTAGTTGATGCAAGGGCGACACGCGAGAACACTCTGCGTCAAAGACTTCACCGCAATCGCACAGAAAAGGAATTACAGGGCCGACAACAGCAACAGAGCCGGAGCAGCAACTTCAGCAGCTCCTTCACACCCAAGACGACGACGCCGGCGCTGCCAACGAAACCACTCCCTTCGTCGAGTGCTCGTCCTCCACCACCAGCGAGCACACGTCCTTCAGCTCCTTCACCTTCGGCCGCCCGTACCATGGAATCTGGTAAGGCTCGTTTGCCGGAGCCGACCAAGAGTGCATCATCTGTGGCTTCCACCGGACGCTCTTCTTCCATTCAGTGCCACCGCTGCCATGGACTTGGTCACGTGCAGAAAGATTGTCCTAGCAAACGGGCATACATTGCTACAGAAGATGGAGGCTACATTAGCACTTCTGATGTAGAGGAAGATATTGTTGATGAAGCTACCTCGGACGATGATCATGGTGGAGATGGCCTTTCTTTGAGCATAGACGATGCAGGAAACCATCGAGCCATCATTGTACAGAGAGTTCTCAGTACACAGATGGAGGAAGTAGAAAAGCTGCAACGCCACAACTTGTTTCAGATTGTCTTCGTCATTAAAAATCGGCGTGCACGAGTCATCATTGACGGAGGAAGCTGCAACAACTTGGTGAGTTCTGATTTGGTCAAGAAGCTTGGATTGACCACGCAACCACATCCACATCCGTACCATATTCAGTGGCTCAACGACTCGGGTAAGGCAAAGGTAACACAAACAGCCCGGGTGTATTTTTCCCTTGGTACATACGCTGATTTTGTAGATTGTGATGTGGTACCGATGCAAGCTTGTTCTCTCTTGTTGGGTCGTCCATGGGAATTTGATAATGATGTTGTTCATGTTGCTGACCTATTCTTTCAAGAAATCGTTCGTTTGCATGGTATGCCGTCTACTATTGTTTTAGATCGGGATGCCAAATTCTTGAGTCATTTTTGGCGCACTTTGTGGAATAAATTGGGGACAAAGTTGCTGTTTTCTACAACTTGTCATCCCCAAACCGATGGACAAACTGAGGTAGTGAATCGCACCTTGTCCACCATGTTGAGAGCAATCTTGAAGCGCAATTTGAAGGTGTGGGAAGAGTGTTTGCCGCATGTGGAGTTTGCATATAATAGGGCGGAACACTCCACCACCAAGGTAAGTCCATTCCAGGTAGTGTATGGATTTAACCCCCGTGCTCCTATTGATCTTTTGCCTTTACCTACCACTGAGAGAACACATAATGATGCTAAAGAGCGCGCTGAGTTTATTCTTAAATTGCATGAACCACTAAGGCAAATATTGAAAGATGAATGAAAAGTATAGAATTGCTGGTAGTGAAGGTAGAAAGGAAGTTAAACTTGAACCGGGTGATTTGGTTTGGTTGCACTTGAGAAAATATAGATTTCCAGAGTTGCAATAAATCTAAATTAATGCCTAGAGCTGCTGGTCCTTTTAAGATAATTGAGAAAATAAATGACAATGCATATAAACTTGAGTTGCCACCCGAGTTCGGGGTTAGTCCTACATTTAACATTACAGATTTGAAGCCACACTTGGGAGAAGAGAATGAGCTTGAGTCGAGGACGACTCCATTTCAAGAGGGGGAGGATGATGAGGACATCAATCCTTTGGATGCACCCGCTGATCCTCCAACCGTTATGCAGGGTCCAATGACCCGAACTCGAATGCGACAATTAAATCTAGAGGTGAGCTCGTTCTTAAGCGATCCTTTTCATAGTTTTGAGAATAGATTGCTACATCAATGGCTTTGGTTTGACGTCCAAATTCCACCGGAGTCAACAGAAATCGTCGAAACAAGTCAGCGTCCAGAATCTGCTAGGGTACCGTCTTTTGGCCCGTTGGGCCGTGTATCATCTGAGAGCCTATTAGAGGGCGCGTCCAGGGGGTGTGACGACCCTTACACTATATATTCAGTAGCCGCCGCCCACGTTAGGTTTTGGGTTTTGCTTTAGATCAATCTGTATTAGAACAGTCACCGTCATCGGTTGTGAAACCCCAACTTCGAGTGCTTAATCATTCATCTGCAATTGTCACTTTAATTGAGTTGCGTACTTTCGAGTTCTTGCTTGTGTTGTTCGTTTCGCAGGCAGGGATTAGCCTTCTTGGCGAGGTCAACCGGATTTGTGACACGGTTGATAACCAGAGGAATCGTGGTGCTAAGGTTGCAGGAATCGGATCTTCTGATCTGAAGCCGGATCGGTGTGTCGCGTTCCACCAAAAACGAAAGCTAATCTATCTGACGGAGATTGGGAACCCCGTTCCTCATCAGTTGGGAGGCCTCCCAAACTCCCCAGGCTCATACGATGTGCTGGTCCCTTGAACAATAATCAAAGGTACCCTCGGGCTATGGACAAAAACCATAACCCGCACTATCCCAATGTCAACAATAATGACCTACTACTACCACCGGCGGGTCTATTGCTAGGTATCAACAATATACTAAGCTAGGAACTCCCCATAAGAGCCACATGTGGTTTGCACTGTGCTTCTTGGTTCTAGCTACACCATAGAATCGGTCCTTAGCGACCCGGGCGAGACAACCACCTAATCGGTACCCAACAAGCACCGAACACTACATCCACTCGCCCAAGTCCAAAAGCATGTTTTCAGTTTTTTTTTTGTTTTCCACCAAGAGCACAAGGGAAAAAAAATACCCACTGTTCATTTCCATATTTTCGCAAATGCTTCTTTTCCCCAACATCCCAAAATCAAGTAACAAGTAGCATTGATTAAAAAGCAAACTAAGCATACCTATTGACATCTTCCCAACCACATGAACCCAAATTTTCAATGGCAACATAAGTGACAAGGAATTCATGATACTTAAGTAACAAGGACAGGGCATATGCAACAAGAGGTTAACTACCCAAGAATCCCACACATTTTCAAGTAAAACATCGCATGCATAATAGTTTGCAATCAATATAGTTTGAAAGTTTGAAATATAGGAGCAATTGATCAAGGGGGTGCTTGCCTTGTTCCTGGACTTCTTGGAACTCTTCTGATCCTTCCACAACCGGGTCAACAACGTCGTGTCTACGAGAATACCAAACGAATGCGGCCGCTAACTCACCAGGGCACAGTTTAGCGGCCGCAAGATCACGGCGGCACCCGGTCGGCGTTGCAAAACACGATGGGGCTGCAGTGGTGCCCGCTGCCTGCTGCGAGGGTGAAAACGGAGTTAGGTCGGGCAAGAACACGTGGTGACACAGCTGAGACAAGGTAAAACTCACTGGAGCTCTCAGACGGAAAGCGTTTGCTCACCGGCGCGCGGCACCTCACGTTCTCAGCGAACCAAGGGGCAATCCTTTGGGTCCTTGGCAGGTGAGAAAGAGGGCGAGCTGGGGAAGCAGGAGGACATAGGCTTGGTTAAAAAGGAAGGCAGGGAAGGAGAGGAGAGGGGAGGGGCGCTGGTTCTCCATCGGTCTCGCGATGATGTGTGCGTGGGTAAGCGTGCAGCAGACGGATGGGACAGGGCAGGGCGCCGCTGAGGCTGTCGGGGGCATCTCGAGAGGTCCCAAGGTGGCTCTGCCACTCCCTCTCACGTGGTCTGGGGCGTGCAGAGGAAGCCACCTGGTCGAGCCGCACGGGTGGGGAGAGATCCTTGCGTGATCTCGTTTGGACGATGGAGGACAGGGGCACAAAAGATAGTACCACGCATCAAAGATTCACATCTGAGGACTATCTCCAACAACCATGCGATCCAAACACGAGACCCATTGGATGAATGCGCGGGCGAGGGCGCGGGCGAGGGCGTAGGCTCACGAGAGAGGGCACGGGCGCGGGCGCGGGCGCGGGAGAGGGGCGGGGCGCAGCGAGGGCGGGGCTCGGGAGAGGGCGCAGGCGTGAACTCGAGAGAGAGAGCCCGGGCGGAGAAAGGGAGCGGACTCGAGAGAGAGCCCGGGGGGGGCTCGCGACGAGAGGCGCGGACGCGAGCTCGGAGAGGGGCGGGGCGCGAACGAGGGCACGGGCGCGAGAGCGAGGGCGCGGGTGTATTTGCTCGTCCTCTATCCTTTCTCCTTGGGGCCCAACTACAACAAAAGCCGCCGTCGCCGAGAAGCTCGCCGGCTCTGCTCTTTGCTTTGCCGGACCATCCACTCCCAGTCCGGACGGTCCGTTCCATTGTCATTGTCTGCGCCTGCACAGATTTGCCCCTAAGGCGCTGGTTTATACAGATCGCATGATCTTTAACCCGTTGGCTGGGATTTTTCATGCACGAAAGATGACATGCAGTGCATGCAGATGAAAAACGGTTTTATGCACCAATGAACAAAAGTGGGCTGTTACACCTATCTTCTAGGGATGTGGTGGTACATTGGCCCAGGGTTGTGAGTGCTTGCACTGGAATATATTGGCTTTGATGTTGATTTTGATTCTGGACTTGCATCTGAGTTTGCATGCGAGCTTGCATCTGTCGCATCATAGCCATCATCTGATTTTGGACGACCAGAATTTGAGCAAGGGTAGGGTTCTCTGGCATAGGTGGTAGAATGTTGCCTTGAGCTAACCCTTGGTCTGCGACTCAACAACTATTGCTGTTGTCGTCATCCCCTTGGTGTTGACCATCTGTTGTAGAGATTGGAGAGCAAGGAGGGAGAGGGGTTAACCCTATAGATGAGATCTTAACCCTGGTTTCCTACTGATCTGATGTGAGTAAATATTTATTGTTCAAGTTGATTAGGCAAACAACCTAGTATGGTTACATCCTCACCACTGATGTAAGCCATACCCTACACAAGCAAACAACACACGTCCTAAAACTAGCGAAACTACTCTTCAGGGTTTGCTTTGGGCAAAGATTGGGTTTACGAGAGGTTTCCTTGAAGTCTTCATTCTTTCCATTGGCATGGCGACTTCAATCTAGAATCTTCATCTTCCATCGCAATGCTGACCACCTCGAGTATCTTCATCGATGGGCTCACAAGGCTCAATAGCTAAAACAAGGTTAGGATAGTGTCTGGGAAGGGTCGTTTAAACAATTTTTGCAAAGAACTTCTGAAGGTGAGAGGAGACATTTTCCAAATAGGGTTTTCGAAAAAAGGCGTCTAAGGTTTGACCATTTGGCTCAACCTACAGTCAAGATGGCTCTAATACCAACTTGTCACGCCCAAAAATCTAGCCAATTTCTAGATTATTTTGTGTATTAAAATCCCTGTCTAGGAATCAAGCCAGGGTACACAAAATGACAAATCAATAAATAGATCCAAATGTAAATACTTACAGAAGAGAATTAGTCTCACACGGAAAAAAAATAGCAGCGAAAGGCAAAACTAGCGTGACTTCAGCTGCACACATAGGCAAGCTCAACTAGTGTATAAAGCCAAGGTCTTCTCTTCAGAAAGGGGGACATAGTAAGACTAAATACCACCCACCGTACTCAGCAAGCCACCAATGATGCATTTGTGCACAGGATTTCAAAGGGAGGCTAGTGGCTCATTTGCGTAAGGCCCAAACTACCCAACCTAATCCAAGCAACATTTTAGGTCAAAATTATTAAGGTGAAACTACTCACAGTGAGTCTTGACCAATCGCCCATATCCATGGGCACGGCTATTCGAATAGATTTACTCTGGCCGGAGGTGTACATCTTTACCCACAAGACATAGCCCCGAATGTGTCTCCACATGCCGATAACCCACGGTGAAGGGGCTGTGACAGGACATTCACGCAACTCCTCCAACCATCCACACCATGCTGAGGTTTGCACCTACCGATAGGGCACACGTGTCGGTCAGGCTACCCTGTGACAATGGATCCGGAAGCCAATCAACTCGACCCCCGAGCAGACGCCAACTTCATCTGCCCATCCTCACCAAACAGTGGCTAGGAGAGGGAAGAGCAATGCTACAAGCCTAGCCGTTGCCCACGTTGGCTGTGGTTGTACGGAAATCTGCTCAAGGGGTTCCCATGAACTGGTCCTTAACTACCATGCGTGCGACCAGCAAAACTATGCATCCATAGCCCACCATTAAGTCATATTTTAGTTGATTAGTTACAACCAATTACCATGGTCAAACATCTCAAGCACGCAGCTCAACATGTTACCAATATAGAAATAATGCGATTATCCCATCAGTGATCTAGTGGTACTAAGCAATGGCTAAAGCAAGTCCTATCTCTAGCCAAGTCATCCAATGAGACATAAGCTAGTCAGATTATCACCCAAAGTTATCAAGGAATGGATAACAAATAAATAGGGTCTCAAGCAAGCGGATAGGTTGTCCCATATTCCATGTAATTGACAAAACATGGAATTTATTTACAAATCGTAAAATGTTTCACAAAGTAGGTTCAACATGCTCAAGGATGAATGTGTGAACTTGCCTTGCTTCTTCAATTAATCTTCTGAACGCTTTTTTCCTTGCGGTTGAGATCTCCGAAACGGCGAATTCTACACCCTCCTACGCTTCAACGTGGGGGGTCTTTAGGTTGATCGATCTCGTTCATCTCCGTAGCGGCGCGTGGGGCTGCCTCTTCTCTTCTTCTCGTCGACCTTCTCTTCGGGCATCTTGCCTTCGGCTTCTTTCTTTCTCTCTCACTTAGGGAGGGTTCCCCCCAATGGACGGCGCCACTGTTGTCGAAGAACAACAGTGGATTTGAGAATGAACTGTAATAGTAAATCTTTTTGTATTAATCTCAATAAAACCTTGCCATTAAGTGGCCTGGGTACCTATTTATAGCCCCAGGGGTACAGTTACAAGCTCTAGAGATTCATTTACAGGTGGTATTACATCATAGCCCCTTGATGGGGACAGCTACAGGGGTATTTCCATCTTTTCTTGCCCGCAGGTTCTTGATGGGCTGTCGGGCCGTCACGTGGGTTACAGGGCCGCTACGTGGGTCGGGCCCTTTGATGGGCTTTTTGGCCTTTTTGGCCATCCTGTTCCCTAGTTGAAATAGGCGCAATGGGCCTCCGCTCGTCGGGTTGTCTCTTCGGCCCCCTGGGCCTCTCTCCAGTGGCTCCAGCACTCCGCCTGAATCCTTCATAATTCGCTGGACATATCGCGTCCTTCGGGGGGGGGGGGGGGGGGCCTTGCGGGCTAGGTCCTTCACCTCATTTTCGGTCTTGGCCGCAAAGGGGCTTCGTCCGGCGTCTTCGGTCTTGAGCCTTCTGAATGAAGGGCGGTCCGAAGGGGTTGCAGCCTGTCTCCAACAGCGTTCGTGCTCGTCTTCAAGTCGGTGATGTTCATCTTCCTCGTGTTCTTGGTGTTGAGCATTGATGTCATGGTGGAGATCCCGTCGTAGTCGTCTCCAAGCATCCTGGTTATCCCGACGCTCGTTGTGATGATACCACCATCAATCATCATTGTGATGACCGAGCGATGTGCGGTGGGACTCCGAGTGGTGTTGACCAAAGCTGACTGCTCAGCGTCGTGCTGAGGCCGATGAAGTCATAGCATCTGAAGTTGTTTTGTTGGATGGTATGAATGTATCTCCAGATAGCTGTTGTTGTTGACAAGCTGTAACAGTTATCATTGCTTTGATTCTTGTGATAGTCAGGGTAGCTTGGTGATTGAGCCCCAACTGCAGGGTGTCCAAGAGTGTAGCTATGGCCACAACGTTCTACTGTGGAGTCACAAAGACGTCATGGTCACCTACCCTAGTCTCGAGGATTTCTTGTTGGGCAGTCTACCCAAAAATTGCACAGATTGGCGTTGCGAGCTTTGCGCTCGGCTTGTAAGCGTCCTGCGTCTTCCTCCTATTGCTCGGGTAGCCGGTGAGCCTCCTCCTCTTGCTAGTCACATAGTCAGTGTGCATCCTGCCCCGGGGTTGATCCCTTCGATGCCATAAAGACTTCACGCGGTGGACAACTCTTTCTTTCGGTGTTCGACTTGGACTTGGCCTCGAGCTGGCCGAGATCAGGCTAAGAAAGGAAGAGATCGCCAATCTCCCATTTGGACTTGGTGACACCGCAGATATCTTCAATCAACATCCAATGCGGCAAACTTGATCCCCTGGATATGGCCCAGAGCCGCTCGAGATCGGATCTAGGGAGGTCAGAGTCATAATCACCCCCATCAACTACTCTAATTCTAACTCCAAGTCAGACAGCAGTTCGGCAAGCTTCTCCCCACCCTGTGAAGTCTTCATGGCGTCCAAGGGCTCTACTCCCACTCAGGAGGCACGCCGACTATGCGAGCGGTAAGAGGAGGAGTCCCGCCGACTGCAAGAACAACAGGAGGAAGATGCAAGATGCCTGCACGCCGAGCACGATGCCCGCAACGACGATCTGCACAGGGCTAGGCGGACTGCTCTACAACAAATCCTCCAAACTCGAGTCAGCGACCACGACGTCTTCATAACGCCTTAGCAAAACATCGTAGCCGCTGCAACTCTACTAGACACGCTCCAGTTTGGGCCTGATCACCAGGCCACCCCGACGATAGCAAGGATTAAAGCCATGATCACTGCTGCCACATGTCAGCAGCGTCAACTGTCGGGTGACACTCTCATACCGACCAACAGGTCAGCCTCTCCAACTTCGATCTCATCTACCTCAACACGACATCGAGCGGCCAGCTCTAGTCAGCCGTGCACAGAGTCATGCCACACGTCACTCGGCAACTACAATAATGACCGACGGCACCAAAATCAAGATAACTGTCAGGACAACCGGGATCTCCGAGGCCGACTACGACGTGATCTCCGACGAGACATCAAAGCATGGCACCAGGAACATGAGGAGGATGAGTGTCACCGACTGGAAGACGAGAATGAGCGCTTCGGCCTCCACCACGAGCGGTTTCACTGCCGTAGTCGGAGTCGGAGTCCTCACACAGATGAAGGTGTACCGGCCTTCACCCACGAGCTATAACAAGTCAACTGGCCGTCAGGCTTCAAGCTGACTGGAATTGAAAAATATGACAAGAAGACCAACCCCAAGTCATGGCTCACAGTTTACACTCTGGCGATCTGAGCAGCTAGAGGAGATCACAAGGCCATGGCTAACTACCTCCCAGTTGCTCTAGCCGACTCGGCGAGGACATGGATAACAGGACTTCCTAAGAGATCAATCGGCTCCTGGGGAGAACTTCGGGAACGCTTCATTGCCAATTTCCAAGGAACGTACGAGAGGCCATCTTCCGAGTATGATCTGTATTAGTTACATCAAAGGAAGAACGAGTCTCTTCGTGATTTCATCAAGAGGTTTTCTGAGAAGAGAAATTCAATCTCAATGATCAAGGACGAGGTCATCATCGCTGCCTTTCAAAAAGGAGTCAAAGACACACCCCGTTCATCACTAAATTCACTCGGAAGCCTCCCAACTCGGTCAAGGCTTTGTTTGATATGGAGAACAAATACACCGACTCGGTCGATGCTGTTGCTGAGGCCCTTGATGACAAAAAAGGCACCCTGACAGAAAGAGCAGAAGGACACCGATGACACGGCCCCGACTACAGCTGGGAACCGCAAACACAAGTCAGATGACTTCATTGTGGTAGTCGGTCACAACTGTCTTCAACATCCTAGAACTGAAGATTATTAGAACGACAAGTGACATGTTCGGGGGCTCACAAGCTCAAATGCAAGGATGGCATCCCCACTCCCAACTAGTGCAATACCGAATAGCTAAGTCATTTTCTGATACATATTTTCTCTTTTATATGATATTCTCATCTAAATAGGCCAGGAGGCAACTCACTTCCCTATGGTCTAACTCGGATATGGCTTAGTGCTAGTCGAGATCGGATCTAAGGGGATGAGATCATCAATTCCTCACTCGGCCTCGCCATGCCGTAGCCGCTTACACCTAATAGGTGTACATACTGCGCATTTTCTGTTTTTGCTCTTAATGGTTGCAAAAGTACTCGAGTAGCATAAATTCCGATCCGTGAAGCTTTGCTCCATGAAAGACGAACTCAAGTCACCCAAAACGCGTGTCTGGAAAAGAGCCATGAGCCGACTCCCGATGCTAGGGAGCTATGACTAGTCGGGTAAAGTCTTTAAACGTAAGGGGTCAACTACTCAGGGAAATTAATATCAATAAGAGGAGGAACACATATTTACATCTATTGTAAGATAGATCAATTTTCTTCGGGTGATTGTTTTCTTCATCAGATGCTACTCATCCGATATTTTTATAATGTAGGGCCCAGTTCTAGATATGCGTAACAGGAATTCATGGCTACGAGCCAATCTCCTACACTCGAGGGCTAGACCAGTCTGCCATGACACAATTGGATTGCGACGTTTCAAGAATCACTCGGAATGCTTCATGAGGGCTACTGACCGAGTACTTGTGCCAGTCGGGACACTAATGTCACCTCGACCTTGGTACATCCCATGGGGGCTAATAACTGGCCTCCGGCACCAGTCAGGGCTCGGGTACTATTTGCTAGGTAAGGTACGCCCCATGAGGGTCGCTACCTGAATCCTATGCTAATGCAAGGTTCGGGTACTTTATTTGGCCATGACTTTGTTGGGTAGGATATGCCCCATGAGGGTCGCCAGCCGAATCCTTTTCTAATGCGAGGTTCGGGTACCTTATTCAACTAATAACCGACCTCCGGCACCAGTCGGAGCTCGGGTCCACTCTGCTGGGTAGGGTATGCCCCATGAGGGTCGCTAGCCGAATCCTATGCTGATGCAAGGTTCGGGTACCTTATTTGGACATAACTCTATTGGGTAGGGTACGCCTCATGAGGGTCACCAGCCGAATCCTATGCTAATGCGAGGTTCGGGTACCCTATTCAGCTACAATTTTGTCAGGTTGGGTATGCCTCAAGAGGGTCGCCAGCCGAATCTTGCACTAGCGCAGCGTTCGGGTACCTATCTGGCAAAAACATGGCAACAAGCCACTACTGGAGCTTTCAGTCGGGACTAGCATCAAACCCAGAATCTACGGAGGTGCTCATTATTTTTCAAGACTGGGAGACTCCAATCGTTTGATTTTCACTGGAAGACGAACTTCCTAAAGATTACAATGAAACCGAGTAAATCAAGCGACAGAGCAAAACCTTTATTGTAGTTAGAGAAGACCTATATCGTCGAAGCATATCCGGAGTTCTCATGCACTGCGTCACACTTGAGGAGGGCAAGCAGTTCCTGCAATATACCTAGTCGGGCATCTGTGGCAACCATGCTGTATACAGAACGTAAGTTAGAAAGGCTTGCGGACAAAGATTCATCTGGCTGATTGCAGTTACCGATGCTGAAGTACTCATCCTGACATGCGAGGGATGCCAATTTTATAGGGCTGCGCTAGGTAGGTCGGTTTAGGCCGGCTTATTCGGTAGTAGGCCAAAGATATGAGTTCTTAAATAGCATGCCCTATTGGGTAGCCCACTGGTCACGTTAAAATCGTGATGCAGGTGCTATTTTACAAGAACCGATTAAATAATCAGCCGGGTGTATATATTTAGGTATCTTGATTATTTACCAGGTATTGAGGATACATCCTTATAAGGATCGACAGCTGGTCTCAATTAAAATTGGGAATGCAGATATCTCTCAAGTACACCTGACCACATATTGGGTTAAAAACCAAAAAGTGGTACTCGGCTTACATGCTTAGCCAAAAATTGCCCTAAGCAAAATTCTTCCAGCTAACATGACGCTAAAGAGTCTAATTTCTGGGTAGTATACTATTCAGAAAAGGCTAAAAGGTTAAAGATCTTTGATTTTATGTTTAATTGTTTCACAATTAAGCACAAAGTCGGGGGCTACACCTAATAGGTGCGCATATTTGGTGCACACTATTCATATTTTTCTATGAAGCCCTTCATAACCTCATTGCCAGTTGACATGAAGCAGGACTCGGGAGAAGAAGCACTCAGACAAAGAGTACTCAGGAGCAATGCGCTCGAAAATTCTTCACCGTGGAGGATGAGCACTCGGCATCAGCTGTGACTCAACTATGAAGGTCTTAGGGGCTGCTGTGGAGGCCATAGGCCCCTGGGTACCTCATGAGAAGCATATAGGCCACTCGGACAGAGGATGGGCCTAACCTTGTAATTAGGGATACAATAGGACTCGGCATACATAACCTTGTACGACAAGGAAAGGATATAGTCCTAGTCGGGAACGTTGTATTCCTAGAAGGAAATCCCTTGGTCAGAGTCCGACTGGGATTCCTACTCTGTAACCCTTTCCCCCGGTATATAAGGGGAGACAGGACGCCCTCTGAGGGCAGAAGAAGAAAAAATCTCACCAAAGAAACCTCAAAGGCAATACATCACAATTTGACGTAGGGTATTACCTCATCTTGAGGGCCTAAACCAGTATAACTTGTTCGTGTTCCTTTACAGTCCATCAAGTTTAGGTCTCATGAGTAGCCCCATATTATTATTGCCGATACAAAACATCGATACTTCTTCCCTCAACCCAATCCCGACCAGCTCAAGGCCGTGTCTGAGTCGAACATCAGGAAGGAGAGTTGTCCCTAGACTCGTAGATGTTGGAAATCACCAAAGTAAGTCGTTGAAGACTGATGCGGTGTTGAGTAAGCTGACTAGCGCTGGGTCGGCCTAGTTCCTGGCCGATCTGGTGAAAACCGAGTCGGACTGGGTGAGATTGCCGAGGTTATCGGTGATGAAGTCGAGGCTCCCGAAGCTGATAGCTTGCTCGGGGAGGAACTTGACGTCGTCGACTCCGGTGATGAGATCCATCAGGCTTGTTGACGATGATCTTAACGATGCCCTTACTTGGCGCGCCAACTGTTGATGCCTTGTATCAGCAATAATTATATGGGGCTATTCGTCAAAGCTAAACTCGATGGATGTGAAGGGACACAAGAGATTTATCCTGGTTCAAGCCCTCGGGGTGAGGTAATACCCTACTTCCAGCTGTCATGTATTGCCTTCGAGGTTTCTATGATGAGATTGGCGAGATTGAGTGGCCATATTGCTATTCATGAGGTACCCGAGGCCCATGGCCTCCACAGATAATACCCTACTTCCAGCTGTTGCGTATTGCCTTCAAGGTTTCTCTAGCAAGATTGGTTATTGTGTATGTCGATCTTCTGATCTCCTACCCTAGGGGGCTCCTTGCCTCCTCTTATATACTGAGGAGGCATACAAGGTAGGAATCCTAATCGGACTCAACCAAGGGATTTCCTTCTAGGAACACATCGTAATCGGCTAGGACTATATCCTTTTCTTTGTCATCAAGGTAACATAAGCCGAGTTCTACTGTATCCCTAATAACATGTTCAGGCCCATCCTCTATCCGAGTGGCCATATTGCTATTCATGAGGTACCCGGGGCCCATGGCCTCCACAGAGCCTAGCCCTCGCTGACTTCGTGGCTGAGTGGACCCCGGTGCCCGAGCTAAACAAGGAGCACCTGTCCGCGAGCCTTGGAGAGGGGGAACGTGGGCAGGGAGCCAAGCATTGGGTGATGAACTTTGATGGTTCGCTCACCATCCAAGGCACGGGGGCTGGAGTGGTGCTCATCTCCCCCACGGGCAAAGTACTCCAGCATGTCATTAAACTTCACTTCCACGCCACTAACAACATGGCAGAATACGAACCCTGCTTGCTAGCCTCCGAATCATAGCAATTCTTGGTATACGCCACCTACTCGTCGGGGGGACTATCAACTGGTGGTCAACCAAGTCACAAAGGAGTACTAGTGCACAGATCCACAAATAGCAGCATATGTGGATGAAGTCAGAAGAATAGAGATGCACTTCGACGGCTTGGAGCTGCACCATGTACCTCGCTGTGACAATATGCTCGCCGACGAGCTCTCGCGGCTGGCGTCATTGCATGAGCCAGTCCCGGCTAGAACCTTTGAAGAAAGGCTCACACGGCCATCTGTCTCGGCTACCTACCAAGACGAAGGGGAAGCCCGCGCCAAGGCGAGGTGACCCATGCAACTCTTTCAGTGGGGAAACCCGTCAAGGGGTCATCGTCCGGCGAGTGCCCCATGCTTGCTGACAGTTCTCAGGAACCCTCGTGGATCGACAAGATCTGAGGGTACCTGAAAGAAAATGTTGCTACTAAGAGGATTGCACGCCAGGAGACGTGTTACATTTTGGTCGATGGGGACCTGCACTAATGTGGCTCAAACGGTGTCCTACTGAAGTGCATCACGTGGAAAGAAGGTAGCAAGATCCTCGCTGATGTCCACGAGGGTGAGTGCGGTAGCCATGCATCATTCCGCACGCAGGTCAGGAAAGCCTTTCGGAAGGGCTTCTACTGGCCGACAGCCCTCTAGGATGCTCTGAGCAGGTTCACCGCTGCAAGGCGTGTCAATTCCGCAAGGTTCACCAGCCAGCTCAGACCCTCCAAACCATCACCCTTTCCTAGCCTTTTGCCATCTAGGTGATGGTTATCCTTGGTTTGTTCCCCCTGGCCATCGGGGCTACGAGTACCTCTACGTTGCCATCGACAAGTTCACTAAGTGGCCGGAGGCCTTTCCGGTCATCAAGATCGACAAGCACTCAGCACTCAAGTTCATACACAGCAACACTAGTCGCTTTGGCATCCCCAATAGAATCATCACCGACAATGGCATGCAGTTCACCAGTGACCTCTTTAGTGACTACTGCGATGATGTTGGGATCAAGCTTTGCTTCGTGTCCCCGGCTCACCCTAAGAGCAACGGTCAAGCGGAGCGAGCCAACACCGAAATCTTGAGAGGGCCCAAGACCAGAACATACAATGAGCTCAAGAAACATGGAGCTGGTTGGATTGATGAGCTGCCAGCCATGCTCTGGGCTAACAGGACCATGCCTAACCACGCCATCGGGAGACACCTTTCTTCCTTGTGTATGGCGCCAAAGCTGTCCTTCCCCCTAAGCTCACTTTGGGCATGCCTCAGTGAATTTGTATTCCAAAGATGGCCAGGAAGACATGTGGCACGATGACGTAGACTATCTCGAGGAGCACCGACAACGAGTTGTGCTGTGTGCTGCCAGACACCAGCAAAGCCTGAGGTGCTACCATCAGCGCAACGTTCGGACCTAGTCACTCGGAGTCGGGGATTTGGTGCTCCGCCGTGTCCTTACATGCGCTAGAAAGAATAAACTGTCCCTCATGTGGGAAGGCCCCTGCCTTGTGACTGATGTCTCCCGACCAGGCTCAGTAAGACTGACAACGGAGGAAGGGACCCTGCTCCCGAACCCGTGGAACATCGAGCACCTATGCAAGTTCTATCTCTAACATGCAATGTGAGTAAGGGGTTGTGCTCGGGCCAACCTGGGCAGACCCTCGTTCTACCTAGGTTGGCCGAGGGCTACCACTCTGTACATTACTTCAATATAGGCAACTTGTGTATATATTTTCTTGCTAGCCATCACTGCCTCTTTTTCATCTTTTGGGGGGTTTATTCCCACTTATCTGCTCACGAGATCGTCCCATCACGCGAGGCCCACTCTCACTCGCTTACCAAGAGCAAACGGGTAGCGGCTGGTGCACATTCCTTGTGTAACCGCGGTAGCTCGCCCCTCAATGCTGGGCACGGTGCTTGGCCCAGTGGACCGCACCCTAAGCATCGTCTGTCACGCTCCAAAATTCACCAGAATTTCCAAAGCTAATTTGTGCAATAAATCTTTGTCCAGGAATCAGCCGAGGTACACAAATCGACAATTTGATAAACATAACCAAAATGTAATAATGATAAATACTTACAGAAGAGGCACTTAGTCCTCACACAAAAGAAAACAACAGCGGAACGACAACTAGCATAGCAGCACCAAGCCACAGGCAGCTCAACTGGGGTATAAGCCAAATACCAAACTTCTCCTCCTCGGTAAGCTTCACTCTAATGATTGTAATATTGCAAGACTAAGTACCACCCATCGTACTCAACAAGCCACACTAGGAAATGCAATGTAATGCAACAGGACTCCAAAGGAAAGGCATATTATGGATCATTTGCATAAACAACATTTAAAACAGTCGCAATGAGAAAAACATTGAAAATAGTATAGTTTAATTATTAACCATCATTGAACCAACCACTGAATAGCACTCCAATGCAGTTCAGGCCCATAACCATAACCCTCCAAACTGGAGCTATCAAGTTATCACCAATTATCACTCTTATTGAGTAGTGTGGGACTAATCACAGAAAACATTGCTAGGCCCGCAAATTAACCGCAGGCACGACTATTCGAATAGTTTTACTTTGGCCAGAGGTGGACAACTTTACCCACAAGACACAGTTCCACACATGTCACCATGCCCCGAAATACCACCATGGTAGTGCAAAGGGGGAAACCATGACAAGACGTTTCATGCAACTCGCCCAATAGAAAAGCCACCTGCTGAACCACCAGTCTCCGGCAGGAATTGATCAGGCGCCTAATAGGGAGACGGTTCAACGCCCGAACATGGACTTATTGGCACAGCCATGGTGGTCTTATTGATACAGCCACAAACATGCCCTGGGGCCTCCTGTACTATGGGTCCAGCCGTTGCCCATTCTGGCTTGTGGTTAGTACGGTATTACTTCGCAACAAGTAATCCACGAACAGGTCCTTAATTGTCATGAGCACCATGATGGGGACGAGGTGCCCGATCTTTCGATGAGATTGATAACTATCGATTTGTTGGTGGAGATGACCCTGGCAATCCGACTACAAATGCACGACATCGCTTGCGCCTTAGCAATCGCTGAACCAACTCCGAGATGTTATTGACCTCGCTGGAGGCGCAATCAACCTGAACACAAAGTTCAATCCCTGCAAGTAATCGAAGAACTAGCAAGAATAGGACGTAGGCAATCTGATATTGTGAATATGAATGAAGCATAGGTTGTATGGTGAAAACAAGGTTGAGATTCCGAAGCTGTCTTGACAGGTGGTCATTCAACACAACTGAAGAATAGAAGTTTGCACAATGGCTAAACCTAAACTCAATGAAATCCACCTTCTAGCAAAGAAGGAGGCCACTCCTTTATAGGGAACGACCAAGGGTGGCGTCTACCGTGAAAGCCCTAGGGTTACAAGGCCCATGGGCCCAAATGATAGTGATGCAACACCCTTTTAACTCGGACTCAGAAACCAACATGGACTGTTTTGATTATTGCGGCCAGCTCAGATAGAATTTGAAGATAAGGTGGATCCGTTGGAAAGTAGACTTGATAAGCTTTCCATGAAGTACAAGAACATCCCAAACGGAGTCCGTATGAGGAAGTTATGCCCGTTTGAACTTATTACCATGCAGCAGTCCGAATCTGATTCCAAACTGAGTCCAACTCGAATTCTTGCTCGACTTGGTCCCAAAGTGGCGTGGTATCCTTCACTATTCCTTCCATGCATGTCCCTGACTCCATGTCCCTTTTCTTCGTCCTTTCCTAGGTTCCTAAGCATAATTAAATCACTTGTATTAGGTAGCGGTAGCGGTCTATTCTCAGTAATATATGAACCTAGAAATGAATTCACCTGGTAATTAAGTTGACGAGCATGAGCTCGAGTAAGTAGTCCTTGTTGTGTATGAGTAAGTGGTCCTTACTGTGGATGAGTTGTATCCATAGAAGGGATGTCCTCATCACACCACTAACATAATCATCATTCCACGTGCTCACAACCCACCATTCAGTCAAGTTTTAGTTGGCATAATTAATTAACCAACCACGACCAACTGTCGTGAAGATATTGCCATTAATCAGGAGTGAATCAATAGTTTCCCCACATAAAATGACACTAATGTTTCTAAGCAATGGCTAAGCAAAACCTAAATAATCTAGCTAGACAATTAAATAGTCATTCAGCTAGTCAGTATTATTTACCCAGGGTATCAAGGTAAAGTTACCAATAGCAATTCATGCATAATCAAGGAATATTGGATAATAAATAAATACCCGTAATGATGTCATTCCAAAACATTTCATGCAATAACGTTGAAATAAAATAATTTACAAAAATGGGATCAACATGCTCAAGGGGATTGTCGTGTGACTTGCCTTGCAATAATAAAGTCTTCAATCGCTCTTCAGAACTCTTCCGCAGACTCCACGATCCTCCGAAACAGCAAAAACGACTGACTACACGTAAAATGAGGAAAAATCCTAAGAAACTCCAAATAAACAGTATATAAAAAGTACATAAACAGGTAGATCATGATTTTAGATGAATTTAGGAAGAACATGTCGAATCGGAGTTCGGACAAAAAAGATATGGCTTCCGGAAGATTGAACTCAGAGAAAATCCAAAAGAAATTGGAAAAAGGAATATTTTTGGGAATATTCCCTCAGATAACAATTATTAAGGGAATTATTTTTGAATAGGAAATTGGAGTGGGACCCACTGTCATTTCCTAGACCCCTGATAGACTAGGTCCATGGAGTAGAGGAGGAGCTAGGGTGGTGGACAGGCTGATGTGTACTGCCATGCAGATAGAGGAGAGTGGGGTGGCATCCGAGGTGAATGTAGGGCTGAGGTGGCACAATTTGGGAGTTAGCGAAATCCAACGGCTCGTATTAAACTGAGATAGATCGGACGGACGAGATCTGATCAAGGGCTTTACGAAGATTACATGTCCCGGATTAGATCGAAGATGACGGACAGCCGAGATGGTTATGAGGGTTGTTCATCAGACCCACCGAGTAGTCATAGAAGGGGGAGTGGCGGCGGGACCCACATGGCAGTAACAAGAGTTGGTCTTTCGGCGGGGCCGACCTGTCATAGGCACCGTGAGGCAAGTGGAGCTCGTAAAGCCTGTCCATGGCATGCGCAACAGGGGGTGGGACGAGGGCGACGACCGGCGGTGGAGTGGCGCGGCACCGGCGAGGAGGTAGCGACGACTGCCAGCGGAGACAAAGCAGAGAGGAAGAGGCAGAGCGCCGGCGGCTGTTCATCATCAACAGCGAGACCAGAATGGAGTCACGGGTGAGATGTCGGGCTCGCCGGCGACCAACGAAGGGGGAAGAAAAGGGCAGCGGCCTCGGGGAAATGCTCACCGGCGGCAGGCGACGGACACCGAGGCGACGTCGGCGAGGATCCCGAACGGTGGCGGTAGGAAGAGGCTGAGCGATGGCGGTGGTGACTCGGGAGCAGGAGGGCGGCGGTGCTACGATGGCACGGGGTGGCAGCGGCGCTCGGGATGTGGCGGCGCTAGGGTAGCGATAGTGCTAGGGCATGGGAACCCGGAGCAGGAGGTGGTGGCTCTAGCTGTATAGGGGAGGGAGTCCGGTGGCGGCATGGGTGGCGGCATGGCGAATTCGGTGGCGGTAGTTGCGCAGGAGACGACGCGGCGGCGCTAGGCTGGGCCGGGGAGGAGGGCGCAAGCTGGGCCAGGGACAGCGGCAGCGGGCCGAGGTGGCTCGGCCCCCCTACAACCAAAGCAAAGAGAGAGGAGGAAGATAGAAGGAAGAAGATGAACAGGGAAATATAGGGGAAAAAGAAAAGGAGAAAAAGAAAAGGATGGAAGAGAAAAAAGAAAAGTTCACCATGCATATAATGCCTCCGTAACGGATTCCATGGCACGTTTCATGTTGAGGAATAAACCGACGTCGCATGGCACATTTCATCCCTTCCCATGTGCTGATGTGGTCATTACCCGCTGCATATAGTGCCTCCTGTAACTGATTCCACCACGGCAGTGCATAACCAGAAAATTCTATAGAAGCTAATTTTACCCTCGTTGCATCAGAGAAATCATGGATATGGAAAATCTGGTCACATTTCTCCTCCCAATCAACATATGCATCCAGATTCTTCTGTCCGGTAAAAGAAGGCACATTTATCTTAACTTTCACCATGATGTCCGGATCATCTCGGTAACGGTAGTCGTGTGTGAAGGAGTACGCGTAGGCTACGATAGCAGAAACAAAACTTTTCTACCGCACACACTAGGACATCATGCAAGAGAGGGATCATGAATCATTACCACTAGACGCGCAATGCAGTGGAAGAAGGGTTGGAGAAGCCGATCCAACCATGCGCGCATCGAGGTAGTAGTGGAAGTAGTTGATCTCCGCGAACAGACCGCGATCAACCACACCACGAGTAGATCTAATCAGCGTCGATGCCGATCAACGCCGCAACGAGTAGTGCCTCCACCGATATCCACACGTCCGGGGCTGGAACGCCGATTGCGAGTGTACTAGCACTCGTGAGCGGCTAGGGTTTGGCTCGAGGTCAACCGAAAACGTCAATCTCCTCGGCTCCTCGCCTCCCTATATATAGACCTCCTCACTTGGGCCTCGTGGACTGAGACCCAATAAGAGTCTACTCGGATCTCAATCTGAATCAAGCCCATATTCGAATCACATTCGAATAAGTGTTCTAACCCATTAAGCGTGCGACCCTGTAAGTTCACGTATATTTTGTCGCGACCCAAAAACGTCTTTCTGGTCACCCTGTTAATAGCGACCTCTAGCAAGGCATATTAGCCCCAAAATATACGTAAAGATCATATCGGTTAAACCTGTAATGTCCTCATGTACAAATCTCTTTGCCTCACGATATCAATTGAGTTCAAGGCGAGACTTGTGTCATCCTCTTAATAGCTCAATCACTCTCTCGATCCTGTGATGGATTACAAACTTGTGATTGACACCTCAATCACCATAGCATGATCATGCACTTCCATAATCTATTACATCGAGGGGCCCAGAGATATCTCTTCCGTAAGAAGAGGCAAATTCTATCTTAATCATTCACATCCCACTACATATTTCATAGCAAATCCGAAGAACACTTTTATGACTATCCAGTTATGGAGTAGTGTTTAGTAGTCCCAAAATAAGCTACTACATATGTTGAAAACCATGATGATCTCAAGTCTAAGGACTCTACATAAACACTACTTGAGACTAACTGATGTGACATGAAATATCTATAGTATCTCATGGCGGGTCTATCCAACATATGTTCACTAACATATGTCCATATTATTAATTTGGTATCTCCATACTATGATCCATGAGACATGATCATCAATCAATATATATGCTGATATTAGAATCATATTTGTTCCTCATATGATATATGATCAGGGATCATTTAAAAATAGCAATATTTGACATTAAGAGTCTCATAAATAAGTCACGTACTTATTGATCAATAATGATAATGTCTATTTCAAGGAACAAATCAATATATTATAAACATAGCATGTGATATATATAACATCTCCATGTTGCCTCTAGGGCATATCACTAACAGTGTGGATGACCACCATTACCATAGTATCCACCATGTCGAGGGAGTGGTGGCTGCTCCAATGAATCAAGAGCATCACACACTTCATCACCATCATCGTAGTAGTCCCCAATGTCGCGCCCACGGGGGCCAAGGCCACGACCGTGTGCACCACGGCCTCGGAAAGGCCATCCATCTTCACCTAGGGCACCCCTACCCCGTGCAACACCAGGTAGAGCGTCGCCCTCTGTGTCGTCGGCCAGTGGGTCAGCAGGGTTTTATTGATGATTCCCGTTACCCACTATAGGAAAATGCTCATCGAGCATCCTTGCAAAAGTGCTCCCGAACCGCTGTTCAAGCGCCATGATCTCGCGATTGAGCCTCCCTTCGAAGTGTTGTGTATGACGATCAAATTCTTGATGCGTCACTAAAACTTGAGCGTCCTCACCATGAGGATGGTGCACACTCTCTGATGTTCCTGTCATGTTAGCTGTGACTAACAACAAATATGAATATATGTGGACAACTCACCTCTTGCTTACCCAAGCTCTTATGCTCCTGCTGAATCGTGGTGCTTGTACTGGTGGTAGCAAATCAGATGTGGACACACGATTGTAAAGGAAGCGCTAATGGTGTTTTGGTGGGTCTAGGTAAGAGATAATCACAAGGAGTACAGTGCTGAAATTTTGTAGTAGCAAAAACAAATAGTAATCCAACTAGAAATCGATGCCTAGATTGCCAGTCTTTGCAACAACCCTTCAGAAAGACCTTCTGAAAATACAAAGTGTAGATTCTTGCAGCACAGCTTTTTTTTTTCTCCTCTTGGAGATTCTTAACTTGTGAAATGGTAATAGAGAAACACGTTTTTTTTTCTCAATACATACTTTTTTTTTTGCTGATCTGAACTGATTTGTCACTAATGAAACAAACTAGTATGCTAAGGCACTCAAACACTAGCAATACTAGACAGCGTCTCTAAGGATTAGAACTTGGTAATGCACTCTAAAAAAAATCAGAACTTAAAAAAAATGGCTGGGTTTTTTTTTCTCGGTTCTGGACGCTAGGATCAAAGACAAGCTACTAATTAGGTAGTTCTCGACGAAAGAGATGATGCTAATTAGGTAATGCAAGGAGCTAATCTACTACTGAAATTAGGGGTAAATTAATCCTACTGTGGGAACACTAGCTCTAATACCAGATGATGACGCATTAGCACGTCAGAGCCAATGCACCGACTTGCCCGATCTCACGGCGTAGGATCAAGAACGGTACTTTAGGGAAAATTTGTAACCCAACGACGAGGAAGCCAACCGTTACCTGCTATCCGAGACAATCGTTAGTCCACAAACCTGAATACTAACTCACACAGCTATGCTCGATGGCGTAGAAGCACAAGCTAGATGCAATTCGTGGGGAATCAGAAGAACTGGGTAAACAAGAACACTCTCATTGTTCTTAATAAATCAATTCTCCAAAAGAAAGTTTTTTTTGTGTCCAGCTCCCTAGACGCAGCCCCATATATATACAGCATGTCCCATCTTTCAGAATATGGCAACCCAAAATAAATGAAAAGAAAAAGAAAGACATGCAGCCAAAACTGCACATATCAAAGACTATTAATACTAAAGAAACCAAAACCAATTCATTGCTGCACCCATGCAGCCGTTCCTAATTCAAGCCTCATAAATTCATTGCCGTTTTGCATGCATGCAAACTCCCCCTTTATTCTCTCTAAACCAACAGTCCACTCCTTTAATTTGTGCAGATTTTTGCATGCATGCATTAGAGAGAACAAGTGGTGGTTTGCTGGTTAGCTCTTTTCCAAGTGATAGGCCCTTCTCGGTCCATGGCAACACCTTGGCCAAATCCATCTTGGGCTGCAAGCAAATAAGTGTATCACAGCTCTTCTTTTCTTTGCTAAAGTTCTCATGCATTGGCTCCTTGCCCATGTACCTAAGTAAAACCAAAGAAGAACACATGGGTAGCACTGCTAAATCATTTAAATCCAAAATTATACTCAAGTTAGCTTTAACCTGTGATTGAATTTGTTTAGCGCGGCTGCGAGTATTGGACCATCGTATACTTTTTCCTTTGGTTCAGCCGAACTAAAATCACCATGGGTATGCATAGATGTTATTTGTGTAGGTGTATATATGCATGGGATGTCCTCATCATCCTTCCCCTCTTGAAAAGGAGTCATCCCTGACTCGGACGGGTTTCCAAAGAACGGGGATAGATTAGTGACATTGAATGTGGCACTAACACCATACTCTCCAAGTAGCTCAATCTTGTATGCATTATCGTTGATCCTTTCAAGCACTTTAAAAGGACCGTCACCACGGGGCTGTAACTTCCACTTGCGTAACTCTGGAAAACGTTCTTTTCTCAAGTGCACCCAAACGAGCTCTCCTTGTTCAAACGCTAGCTTCTTTCTTCCTTTATTTGCTTGTTGCACATACTTTCTTGTCATCTCTTCTATATTCGCCTTCGCTTTCTCATGAATCTTTCTTGTCATCTCTTCTATATTCGCCTTCGCTTTCTCATGAATCTTCTTAATGAAATCAGCACGTTTACTAGCATCCATATTAGCTCGTTCCTGCAATGGCAAAGGCAGAAGATTGATGGGAGCAATAGGTTTAAATCCATAAACAATCTCAAATGGACATAGTTTTGTAGTAGCATGTACCGCCCTGTTATAAGCAAATTCCACATGCGGAATGCACTCTTCCCACATCTTCAAATTATGCTTAAGAACTGCTCGTAACATCATAGAAAGTGTACAGTTCACAACTTCAGTTTGTTCATCTGTTTGAGGATGACATGTAGTAGAGAATAGCAGCTTCGTACCAAGCTTTCTCCACAACGTCTTCCAAAAATAGCTCAAAAACTTTGTATCATGGTCTGAGACAATTGTCTTTGGAACACCATGTAGACGCATGATTTCTCTGAAAAACAAATCGGCAACATGTGAAGCATCATTGCTCTTATGACATGGAATAAAATGAGCCATTTTACTAAAATGATCAAGCACCACAAATACCGAATCCATCTCCCTCTTAGACCGTGGCAATCCTAACACAAAATCCATAGAGATGTCATCCCACGGAACACTAGGAATAGGTAAAGGCGTGTATAAATCATGGGGATTAAGACGGGACTTAGCTTTAAGGCATGTAATGCATTTTAACACATAGCGTTCCACGTCTCGCCTCATCTTTGGCCAAAAAAAATGATCAACCAGCACACTCTCGGTCTTGTTAGCGCCAAAGTGACCCATAAGACCACCTGCATGAGCTTCCTGCAATAAAAGTAATCGAACAAAGCAATCTGGAATGCACAATTTGTTAGCTCTAAATAGGAAACCATCATGCAAATGATACTTATCCCAACCTTTTCCATTACCACACTTGGAGTAGGGTTCAGAAAAGAACACGTCAATTGCATACAATTCTTTGATACTCTCTAGACCTAATTTTTACATCTAGTTGGGAAAGTAACATATGTCGTCTAGACAATGCATCCGCTACAATATTATTCTTCCCCTTCTTATATTTAATAATGTATGGAAAGGATTCTATGAACTCACTCCAACGTGCATGTCTACGGTTTAGTTTTAATTGAGCCTTAAGATGTTTCAATGATTCATGGTCAGAATGTATAACAAATTCTTTGGGCCATAAATATTGCTGCCAAGTTTCCAACACACGCACTAACGCATACAATTCCTTGTCATATACTGAATAATTAAGCATTGGACCACTTAACTTCTCACTGAAATAAGCAATTGGCCTACTTTGTTGCATAAGCACCCCACCAATCCCTACACCATTAGCATCACATTCAACCTCAAACATCTTACTGAAATCCGGTAGCGCTAGGAGTGGTGCAGATGTAAGCTTATCTTTCAACTCCTGGAATGCTTTGTCTTGTGCTGCCCCCCAATTGAAAGGAACCTCCTTCTTTGTCAATTCATTAATTGGGGTAGCAATATTGCTAAAATCTTTCACGAACCAGCGGTAGAAACTCGCTAATCCTAGAAAGCTCCTCACTTGGCTTATATTGTGTGGAGGCGGCCAGTCTTGAATAGCCTTGATTTTATCCTCATCGACCTCCACGCCTTTACCTGAAACAACAAAGCCAAGAAACACAACCTTATCTGTGCAAAAGGTGCACTTTTTAAGGCTAGCATATAGACTTTCTTCTCTCAAAACAGCAAACACGCACCTTATATGTTCAATATGTTCAGTGAAAGTTTTGCTATAAATAAGAATATCATCAAAGTATACAACAACAAACTTTCCGATGAATGATCTAAGCACATGATTCATTAATCTCATGAAAGTACTAGGTGCATTTGTTAATCCAAAGGGCATGACTAACCATTCATATAAACCAAATTTAGTTTTAAATATAGTTTTCCATTCATCGCCCTCTTTCATTCTTATTTGATGTTACCCACTTCGAAGATCGATCTTAGTAAATATTGTAGAGCCACTAAGTTCATCTAGCATGTCATCAAGTCTAGGTATCGGATGTATATACCTAACAGTGATGTTATTTATCACTCTACAATCAACACACATTCTCCAAGTACCATATTTCTTCGGAACCAAAATAACTGGAACAGCACAAGGAGATAGACTTTCCTGTATGTAACCTTTGTCAAGAAGCTCTTGAACTTGACGCTGAATTTCTCTAGTCTCCTCTGGATTTGTGCGGTATGGTGCCCGGTTTGGCAATGGAGTTCCTGGTACCAAATCAATTTGATGCTCAATCCCGCGCTTAGGTGGCAGCCCGGGCGGTACCTCATCGGGAAACACGTCCTCATATGTCTGCAACAGATCAAGACAAACACTAGGCAAAGTAGAAGATAAGTCGTTAGTCGATAAAAAGGCTTCTTTGTATAGGAATACAAAGAACGTAGTATTAGGTTCACTCAATTCTTTTAAGTCCCTTTTCCTAGCCATCATGACTAATCCCTGTTTTCCCATTGGCTTGGTCATATTTGGCTTTGGAGCTTTTGGCTGTGGATGCACTCCCTTACTATTATTGTGGCTCGCACTAGAATGTTTCTCACTCTCTCGCTTATTCTGAACCTTTCTCTTTTGCTCATCCACGAATACCTCCTCCGGTGTCATGGGTAGCCATGTAAACTTCTCTCCTTTATGGACAAAAACAAGACGGTTTGCATGACCGCTGATTTGCACATCACGATCAAATAACCAAGGACGTCCCAACAGCAGGTGACATGCATGCATGGGTACTACATCGCACTCCACCACATCATGATATGTGCCAACTGAAATAGGAATTCTTACCATGCATGCCACTCTCATTGAACCACAATCATTTAGCCACTGCATATGATAAGGATGTGGATGGCGCTTTGTTTGCAATCCTAACTTTTCAACCATCTCCGTACTAGCAATATTATTGCAGCTGCCACTATCAATAATAACTCGACATACCTTGGCGTTCACCAAACAACGTGTATGAAACAAGTTATGTCGCTGCCCCTTATCTTCCTCAACAACCTGGGCACTCAAAGAGCGGCATACGACCAAGGCTTCTCCTCCCACATGGTTATGGCTCAACAAAGTGCTAGCCACATCATCCTCACAATCATCTTCAGCTGCAAAATCATGGTTAGCATTAATATCACCCTTGGGGTCACTCTCAGACTCCCACTCACCCTCTTCATTTATGTCACACCCTGATATTAGCCACACAAAAACTTTACCTGAGAAAATACCTAAGAAAAGGAATTTTAAAATGGCTAGAGGAATTAATTAAAGGTGTAAAATGCAAGATAATAAATTATCATGGCCGGGAATATTTTTCTTGTATTCTCTGTGCCAAAATACATTAACTGGATTTTTAGTGGAATTTTCAGAGCACAGGAACTATTTTTAATAAATCAAAAACGCTTATCAGAATTTAAATCGTCCTGGAAATCTTTTTCCTTTTTCCTTTCTCTTTTTCTTCTGTTGGGCCGGCGGCCCGCTCCTGTGCCGCCATTCCCCGCGTGCCGCAGGCCGGTTCCTTTTTCCCTCTCCCCGGCCTCTCCCTCTCCCATGCCTTTGCGACCGCGCCCTTGCCCTCGCGCCCTCGCGCCCTTGCGACCGCACCCTCGCGCCCGCGCCCGCGCCCCTCTCCCGCGCCCGCGCCCTCGCTCGCACCCGCGCCCACGCACCTCCCGCTGACAGGCCGGAACCGCCTGTCAGCATCATCTTCCTCCTCCGTCCGAATCGGGCGGAGGGGAAAATCCCCGGAGCCGTTCGATCCGGCGCCGCCTCCCGCCTCCTCCCGCACTCGCACTCGGTTCAAACGGGCGCGGACAGAGTCCGCCCCACCTCCCCGAATCCTCCGGCGTCCACGCCCCCTCACTCCCACAAATTGCGCGCACGATCTCCACGCCGCCACTCTCTCTCCCGTGCACGATTGGAGCCGTTCGGCCTTGATCTCTCCCGGCAGACTGCATAAAAAGCCCCTCCGCCCTCTCCTCCATTTTCCCCCAACACACCGAGCTTCCCTGTGCTCTAGAACCCCCTCACCACCGCGCACCTGAGCTCCCCCATTTTTTGCCGACTTCGGCCACCGCTCGCCGCCGTTCCGGACGCCACCAAGCCATACTGCCACCGCCATCACCTCCACCGTGCCACACCGCACCTCGGCCGCCACTCCGTGGAAGCCAAATCTCGCTGGACCGCCCCGCCCACGCGCACGGTGAGCATCGGCACTCCGCCTCCTCTCCGGCCAGTGATTCCCACCGCGCCGCGTCTCTATTCTTCGCCCTAACTCCTCTTCCGTCCTCCTCATCCTCCAGGACACCTCGGCAACCGCCTCTCGCCCGTTCCCCGCCGTCGGAGCTCCGTCGCTAAACGTCGTCCCGAGCCGCCGCCGATTTTTCGTCGCCACCGTCGTCTTTGCGCTGTCGCGAGCCGCCGGTGAGAACCCCCTCCGTTTTCCCGTTCCTTTCCACCCCTCCGTGTGGCCGCCGCCGCGCCGGGTGGTCACCGTCGTCGACCATCGGGTCACGTGCACGCCGCCGCCTCCCGCTCAGGACAGCCGCCACTCCCCGGGGCCGTCCGATCTGCCAGGTGGCAGATCGAGGCTGCCCGCTCGCTCGCCCGCGTGGTTGCCCGCGGTGGCGCCACGTGGTGCGCCCGCCTCTATGCACTGCTCTCCCTCCGGTGACGTCTTTAATTTGGTTTAATGCGCAATAAATCGCCTGTTAATTATATTTACACTGAAAATAGTAGTAAAACATCAATAAATCATAACTAATTCATATGAACTCCGATTAAGTCCATTCAAATTTCATTAAATCCAGAAAATGCCAAAGAATCCATTATAAATCTTTCAGCCCATGTTTTGATTCCCATGTACTGTTTTTAAATTTGTTTATGCATTTGTTTGTTGTAGGAATCCGAACGCCGGTATTCTCCCGCGTATTTCGAGATCGTAGCAGAGTACTTGAGCCGGAGCAAGGCAAGTCGCACTGTTACTTGAACATTTTGTACCTATTTTTTGCTAAATTGCTTTGTTTACTCAATAAACTGGTATTATTTTAATATTTCATGTGGGTGGTTATTACCTATGCAATGTTTAGGACTTAGCCATAGTTTTGAAACCTGAACCTTGTCACCTGGGTAATAATGTGATTAGATTACAGTTCTTGGGGATGCTTAGCCATGCTTACCAAACCTAGCTCACATGGGAATTAAATATTATTTCTTTTACATGATTACTCCATGTCGTAAAGTGAAACTTTGGATAGGCTGATGTTAAATTATTAAAAAACCTGACCTAAATGGTGGGCTGTGGGTGTATGGTTTTGCTTGTCACACCATGGCAATTAAGGACCAGTTCGCGGGAACCACTTGGGCAACTTCCCGTACTTTCCACAAGCCAGCGTGGGCACGATTGGGGCTTGAAGCGTTTCTTCTCCCTCTCCTAGGCACCGAAGAAGAGGGTGAGCAGGATGGAGTTGGGTCGGCCCGGGGTAGGGTGATCGGCTGCCGGATTCACCGTGGCGCAAGCCGGGCTAGCCTGGCCAATATGGCCGTGCCCTGTCGGCAAGGTGCAACCTCAGCGTGTGTGGATGGTTAGGGAGAGGTTGCCGTGAACGGTCCTGTCACAAGCCTCGTACAGGCATCGTGGGGATTGTACTGGCACATGGGAACGTGTGTTGGGGGCTGTGTCTTGTGGGTACAATTGTACACCTCTGATCAGGAGACGGAAAACTATTGCGAATAGCCACGCCCGCGGTTAGTGGGCACATTGGCCAAGACTCACCAGTGATTAGTCTGCACCCTAGATAATTAATCCTGTTTTATCAAACTGGTGGGGGGTGGAACGGGGTGTTGAGTCCGGTCGACATGGTTGAGTTGACCGGGGTGATCGGTTAGCGTGGTGTAACGCTAGTCGGGGAGACGGGGTGGAGAAGGTGCTGCGTGAGTGTGGTGTAACTCTGCATCACTGACGCCTGGGGTGTGGTGTAACTTCCATCAGCGCGGCCTGGTCAACGTGGTGAGCGTTGATTGGAAAAGCTGGTTAGCGTGGTGGTAACGTTGCGCCGGCGTGGTGACTGGTTAACTGTGGTGTAGCGTTAATCAATGGAGTCCGGGTAAACGTGGTTAACGGTACCCGGAGGTGTCTGGTGAACAGTGAATGTAGCGTTCCATCAGTGAGACTGGTTTGATGGTGGTGTAGCGTAATCAGTTGGGAATGGGTTGGGCCTGTTAACGTGGTGTAACGTTAATCAGTGGAGATTAATATGGTTTAAATTAATCAACTTTAAACTGTTGCGAACTACTATACGTTTGCTAATGCTTTATGCAAACAACCTTCCCATCTTCGTATGTGCATTGCAATAATTGTGGGTGTGATTTGTTGTTGTACTGTGGGTGGTACTGTGCTGCTCCAGCATTTCCCACCGTGTTTGGTAGACTGCGTCAGATGTAAGATCATCCTAGACGGATCGGCTGGCTCCGCCGTCGAGGTGCTTGTTGGGATGGAAGCGGCTTGCTTGGCCAGATGTTTTTAGACTCCGTTTCTACCTTTTTTCCCGCTGCATTTATGTAATATACATTACTCTGTTCTGTAAGGAACACTCTTACAACTTGGTTTGTGTACGCCTGGCTTTCTGGGCGGATTTTACAACATTATGTTCAAATTCGGTTTTACGAATTTTCTGGGCGTAACAAGTTGGTATCAAAAGAGCGAGCTGACCGTAGGACCAGCCAATGAAACCCAAGAGCCTCTGAATTCACACTTGTCAGATATGCTTCTTAAACAGTTGGGAGTTATTTTGGGAAAAGTGAATTCTATTCTTCAGTGTTGGGGTAAAATTTGTGCCGTTTATCTGGAAATCTGAGTCAAATTCTGGAGTAAAGTTTTTTTTTAGGATTGACATGGGTGTCCCAATTTTGGGGGAAAACATTGGTTTAGTACTGGGGGAAGGTTTTGATTTACGGCATGTATACTCTTTGTTATTTGTGTTAAAAATTATTATGTGATATTTTAATTTGTATTATTTTGGTTTCGCAATGGTATTTGTTGGTTTCAAAGTTTCTTAGCAAAAATTATTTCTGCATAAATCTTTTGTTGTTCACATATTCTATGTTTTACTTATTTGGATCTCGAGCATCTCATTGATTTTCCCCCCCTTTGCTACTATAATGCACCTCGCACCAGCGTGGTGCAGACTATGGGTGGGGCTTTGTGGAAGAACTACGGATGATGAGTTTCACTTTTGGGGTATCAGCCTGCCCAGAGTACAACAGCAGTGGAGCCCTTGAGGGTGAGCTACCTGCACCGGGTTCGCTTGGAGTTACCCCAGCGAGATGTACCTCCTGCTTGCTATGGAGGTCGAGGTTTGGCGGACGCCTTTCAATCACGCCGTGTCAGGAGGTCGACTTTCCGCTGCTTGGAGAGCTCGGTTCGGCACATCACTCTACCCTCTCGACCACTACTTACTGCTACCTCCCTCGTTCGGACGGCCCCGAGCAAGAGTGACAGTCGTTTCTAGCTGGCAAGAATCGAGAACGACACCATGTTTCACATGAGGCTGGCGATGATGGCTATGGACTACATGCATGCAATTGGGTGCGTGCACCCACGACCGCGAGGCACCACCAGGATGACTATCAATAGGGACCCAGAATAGATCGGACCGGCTGAAGAGAGGTTGCGGAACTCAGGGACGTCGCCCACCTGGGTGGAGCTAGGCATCGGCTGACTCCGGGAAGAGGGACTTCTTCCTCCAGATGCGCTGTTCATGCTCCTAAGGACCGGGCCACACGCACACCACCTACCAGCTCTAGTGCCGTTGCATCCACAGCTCCAGCCAGTACCAAGCACCGACGGGTGGATGGAATCAGGGCGCATCGTCTTGGCGACATGATGACTCTCAGGGAGGTACAGGCATCAGGGGGCTTCACTTCCACCGACGACAGCAGCTCCTTCAGCAGGTCCGGCGTACCGCAGTGAGGCCAGTTCTTGGGCCACGGAAAGTGGTGGACTACGTGGGAGATTCGGAGCCGCACGACATGGAAGTGGGCGACGAGCTGAGCGGAGTACAATCTGATGATCCGAGTGAGCCCGCTCGGACATGTAGACACGCCACCTGTTTGTCTTTTTCTTAGTTTGATTTCATCTTTAGTTTGTAATGTTTAGCTAATGTGTTTTATTTGGGGTTAGTGGTGGCATAACCGTCTGTTGTGTGGTATGTTACCGTAATTAGGAGTTTGAATTGTTTCCTTCATAGTTTCACCCAGAAGATCAGGAATTTATTTCAGCCACTAAATTTCCTGTTTGGTAGGCCACCCAACTGTTTTTCTCTCCTACCTTTGCTCTCCCCTTGAGATGGTGACCAAGGATGGAGCTGTGCTTGTGCCAGCGCGCCGCGCTACTAACACGGAAAGGAGGCACCTCAGGAATCAGGGAACCAACCACATGCCAACCGACCACACTACGAGAA
>RYFJ01004299.1:0-31874 GCA_003991445.1 Oryza meyeriana var. granulata | reverse complement strand
GGAATTGAGTGCCGTGTCGGTTATGATGCGGTTAGGGACCCGAACGTTAGTTACTCAAATGAAGTCCTTGCTCGCGCGCTGTGATTGTTGCGACAGGTTTGCCTCAATTCCACTTGGTGAATTTATCCACTGCGACGAATAATGTGTGAACCCTCCTGGCGCGTCTGACATGGCCCGACCATGTCGACCCCCATACTGCAATGGCCAGGGAGATAGGGATAGATTTGAAGTTCCTGGGCGGAAGATTTGTCTGGTCTTGCGAAGACTGGCAACCTCGCACTTGCGAACGATATCTTTGGGTCACAGATGAGTTGGTGCGCTAAAGTCTGTGACTGCGGGGGGCCAGAAGAATCCCTGCCGGTAAGCTTTTCCGTACAACGTCGCTGGATGTAGCGTTGGTTCACATATGCCAAAGAGTGATTGAAGCAGGATCTGCTTAGGCCCTTCCTCGGTGGTGACACAGCGCATGAGGACACCGGATGCTCTCCTTCGGTACAGGATCTTCTCCGACTAGCAGGAAGCTTTTGCTTCGACGCTTGATGCTCGGCTTGATTGCCGTATCTTCTGGGAGTTCAGTCGGCTCAGAGGAATTATGTGGAGA
Organism: Oryza meyeriana var. granulata; assembly: GCA_003991445.1. Taxonomy (NCBI): domain Eukaryota; kingdom Viridiplantae; phylum Streptophyta; class Magnoliopsida; order Poales; family Poaceae; genus Oryza; species Oryza meyeriana. Next base: position 31,273 of record RYFJ01004299.1, on the reverse strand, counting down.
ACAGGACCCCTCCAGTCTTGACATATGTGCAGCACTTCGTCGGTGGTCGGGGTAGTTCACCTCCCGCTGCTCGGTGTGCCGGTTTCTTCTTGACTGATGGCTCCATACAGTTGCTCGACAAATTCAGTGGACCGCTTCTTCGCTTGGATCCCATGGTGGGTTTTTTCGCAGTCATCGGCCGCGTGTTGTATTGACGCAAGACGTGTGATGATTCCAGCCCGTATCAACTTGTTTCCAACTTGGACCTCCTAGACAGTATGCCGCCATCTGTGTCGTCGAGACAGGTCCAGCTCTTTCAGACTTGTTGACCACGAGTTGGGAGTCTCACGCGCACAACCAGTCGACGTTGCCGAAGTGAGTTTATGGCGATGGCGAGCCCTGTGAACAGGGCTCGTTACTCGGCGACCGTTTGGGAACCGGGAAGTGGATTTTGTAGTACGTATTTCAACTTTTCGCCAGGGGGGACGTCAGTATACTCCAGCCCCGGCAGCCGCCGATCCGTAGAACCGTCGCAAGTACATTGTCCAGTACTCAGCTTTGTTGTGATGTTGGGTTGAACTTCTGTCCACTGCGGCCACGAAGTCGGCTATGCTTGAGATTTGATAGCTGTCCGTGGCTGAAAGGTATGTCGAACGCATCACTCGATCCCATTTAGCGATCGCGCCGTGGGGCCATCGCGATTCGAAAGACATCCCACCGAGTGGACGCTGTGACCACCTGACTTGATGTGCTTGAAAGTAGTGCGACCACGCTTTCGGACTGTATAGTAGGCCGTATAGCAGCTTCTGGACCTGGGGTTATCTTGTTTTTGGTCGGCAAGGACCTCGTGGACCAAAGTAGATAGGCTGTTGTAGATGTTTTTGAAGTGACCCTGTCGGATCGTCACTACGCACCGTGCTGGATACCTGTGTTTGTTTGCCGCCAGATAAGCATTAGGTGGTTCCTGGGGCAGGGGTGAGCTAGCACGGGGGGTGATGTGAGGAATTTTGAAGTCTTGAAGGCTTGCTGGGCTTCCGGGGTCCACTGAAAGGTGTCCGCTTTTGAGGAGCTGAAGAAGGGCCTGCCCCGTTCGCCCAGTTCGGGAGATAAACGACTGAGTGGCCGCCATGCAGCCTTGTCAGCTTTTGGATGTCCTGAGGTTGGTCGGGGGCGCCATGTTCATGATGCGTTGACTTTCTCCGGTAGCCTCGATGCCGGCCGGTGCGAGACGATGAGGGGGGGGGGGGGGGGGGGGGGCGGGGGGGGGGGGGGGGGGGGGGGGGGGGGGGGGGGGGGGGGGGGGGGGGGGGGGGGGGGGGGGGGGGGGGGGGGGGGGGGGGGGGGGGGGGGGGGGGGGGGCGGGGGGGGGGGGGGGTAGCCGAGTAACTTCCCATACGCACCCGAAAGGTGTCACTTGTCCGGGTCAACTTCATCTGGAAATCTGCGAAGGTGTTGGAAGGTTTCTTCCAAGTCGGCAATGGAGGTCTTTCGGGATAGACTTGATTGACCACAATCGTACGACGTAGGCTTCTCACGTTGCGCCCGATCTGAGGTGTTGCAGACACCGCTGAATAGCCCTTTGTAGTTGCGCCTGCGTTTTTTCAGACGAACGGCATTGTGACTTATAGCAATACGCTGCCAAACGCGTGATGAAAGATGTCTTTAAACGTCTTTGTTCCTGCAAGCCTAATTTGATGATATCCCGATAACAGTCGAGAAAAACTGAGTAGGTCGCACCCCGCCGTGGAGTCAACCACACCATGATCTATCTGGGAGAGACAAATGGGTCTTGGGGCACGCTTTGTTGAGGTCGGTGTAGTCGACGCACATGCGCGCATTTACCGTTTTTCTTGCCGGACCAGGACTGGGCGTTTGGCCAGCAGTCCGGGTGGATAGACTTCTTGGATGAGCCGGCTGCGAGGAGGCTGGTGATTTCCTCCCCGGATAGCATCCTTGCGGTCTTGAGCGAAGCGCCGCAGCCGTTGTTTGACCGGTTGGCGTCTGGCTTTACGTGTAGGGCGTGCTCCTATCACCTCCTTGGTAGTCCGCCCGGGCATGTCGGACGGTTTCCACGCGAAGATATCCTTTTGGCTGGAGGAAGGTTGACGAGCGCCGTCTTCCTATTTGGGGTCGAGTCCGTCCCGACTAAGGCAGTCTTGGAGGGTGGAAGGGTCCAGGGGGATCTTGTTCGTGTCGGAGTCGCTGAATCCCGACTTCGTTGCTTTTCTCGCCGGAACTGGATCTTGATCGACTTCAGATGTAGCGGCTTGCCGGATGCTGTCGGCGCCCCGACTGCCGCTTCTTGTGTTTGAGCAGCTCGCAGCTCTCCTTGTCGCAGGTGAAGGTTGCTTAGCGTCGCTGCGGAGGGAGAGGACTCCTGCTGGCCCCCCGGGATCTTCAGCACCTGTAGTGTTGTGTGCGGAATCGCCATGAACTGGCGAGGGCCGGTCGTCCGGTGTAATCGCGGTGAACGCGGTCTCGAAGTCCGGCGACTCGAAGGAGATGTTTTCTGTGCGGAAGTTGTCCCGCGTGCCGAAGGCACGGCAAGGTATCTGCCCGAGTGGGGTTGATGACAAAGCCGGGGATATATCCCATGGAAGGGCGCGGTGCTCGGTTTGTACCGTAGTTCTGAACGAGGAAATTTCAATATTCGTCAAAGTCTTGGCGAAGCGGATGTTGAGCGCACTGCCTCCGTCGATGAGGGTTTTCTTCAGCCTAATATTTTTTGACGACCGGCATCCAGGGACGAGTGGGTATCTGTCCGGGTGGGAAACGATCTGGGTGATCCGCGCGGCTGACAGGTATAGCCATCTCTGACCAGCGCAAGTATTGGGGGGCATCCGTTGTGGAGACCGCGTTAATGTCCCGCGCTGATAGCTTCTGCTTGCGCTTGGATTCGTACGCGAGTGGCCCCCGAAGATGTGGTTGAGTTCGGGCTTGGGGGTCCTGGAAAGCGTTCAGCCGGACCGAGTCTGGCTTGTCTTGTCCTTGTTCGCCGACGGCAGATGATGAAGCCTGCTCGGAGGCAAACTTCTTGAGCATGTGGCAGTCTTTGGCTGCGTGCCGGCCTTCTGGGGTGAAAGGGGCAAGGCCGCTCATGACTTTCTGGTAGTCGTTGTTTGCCGCTGGGCCGTACCGACTTGCGCTCATGTTAGCCCCTCGTTGTCACTTCTGCTTGCGGCTGCGCAGGCTTGTGTCTGAGGCTGCTCGTTGTCGGCTTTTGCCCTGTTGTTTTTGTTGGGCTCCTTCTACTCGTCGAAGGGCCTCTGCGACGGCTACAGCTGAGTCGGCGTATTTGTTGGCCATGTCGAGAGTCCGGACGGTGGAAGGTGGCTTTCGAGTGACTTCGCGATGAGCGGGGCGGCTTTTACTCCTTGCGGGAAGGCGGCGATGACGACTCGTCTTTGATGTTTGGGATTTGATTGCGCTTCTCGGAAAACCTTTTGATGAATTCCGTAGAGACTCGTTCTTTTTCTGATGCGTTGTGGTAGAGGTCGTGCTCGGAAGCCGGTCTCTCTCGTTTAGGTCCCTTGAAGTTGCGATGAACGTCCTGAGTTGTCCCCAGAACCGATCGAACCCCCCTTGGAGGCCTGTCAGCCATGTCAGCGAGTCGGATAACGCGACTGGGAGGTAGTTAGCCATGGCTCTGCTGTCGCCCCAGCAGCTTGAACTATGCTAGGACGTAAACGGTGAGCCAGGACTTCGGGTTGGTCTTGCCGTCGTATTTTCAATCCCGGTAGGCTTAGAGCGACTGGCCCGGCCAATCGGACATCCTGTAACTCGAGTAAGCGGCTGGGATGCCTTCATTATCGTGAGGACTCGGGCTTCGGATTTGGTGGTGTAGTCGCTCGTAGTGGAGACCGAAGCGCTCGTGTTCGTCCTCCAGTCGGCGGCGTTCATCCTCTTCGCGCTCTTCGCGCCGGCATTTATAGTGTGGCGAAGATCGCGTTGTAAACCGCAACGGAGGTCTTGATCGTGTCGGCGGTCGTTATTGTGACGCGCCGGGGTTGTCGTAGTTGTAGCCTCGTCTTGCGAGTGTTGTTTGGCGGGATTCTTCATGCTGCCGGGTGGAGCCGGCTCCGCGTTCGTGCTGATGCAGATGACTCGCGTGGAGAGAGCCGTTCGACGGTTGGTACGTGAGTGTTGGCCTGACTGGTTCTTGCTGCTGGCAGGCGGCTGCCATCTGGCCTTGATCTTGGCGATGGTTGGTGTGGCCTGATGTCCGGCCAAACTGGAGCGGTCAGCAGAGTTGCGGCTGGCCACGACGTTTCTGCTGTTGTGGCGTGACGAAGACATCAGTGGTCGCCGCAACGCTTGGTTCGGGGGATCTGCTGGCTGGGGTGGCTCTCGCCCAGCTTGCAGAGCGCAAGGGGTCAGATTGTTGATAAAGCCCGTCATTGCGAGCTTGTCGGTTGGCCTCCTCTTGTTGCACTCGGCGCGCCTCCTCATGCTGCTCTCTTGCAGTCGGCGCACCTCGGAGGTGGCGTTGAAGCCATTGAAGATCTCGCGGGGGAGGAGGAAGCTTGCCAAGTGGATGTGAGTCCGAGTTGATGCTCGAAGACCTCCATCCGACTTAGTGTCGGACTCCGAGTGAATTTAGGTCGGAGTTAGGACGACTCCGACTCTCCTAGATCCAATCTGAAACGGTCATGACCGTGTCCGAACTGAATCGCTGGAGGTCGGTGTCGCTGCGCGGGTTGTAGATGCACAGCGTCGCCTGAATCCGTACGGGAGATTGGGACGATCTCTCCCCCTTGGCCCTAACCGCGCTGGCTCTAAGCCTAGCGCGAGTCGGACGCCGAGGAGAGAGTTGTCCCCGATGTCGGCTGACGTGAGGGACTGTCGTAGTAGATCGTCAAAGAGATTGTGAACGTCCTGGGGCCGACTGGCGCAACGGCCGGCTGGCGTCTTGCTGCGAGATCGGATCTGCCTCAGTCCAAAGAAAGGTTTTGCCGGTTGATCGGCAACGAATCAAGGCTCCGAATGGTTGATGGTGTCCTCGTTGGAGAACTTGTTGCTGCTGACGTCCGTTGATGGGATCCATCGAATCTGTTGATAAAGAACTTCGCCGGTGCCTACCTGGCGGCCAACTGTCGATGCTTTGCACCGGCAAATAATACTATGGGGGTCTTCGGCGAAGATCTCCTGGAATTCGGTGGATTGCAGAGGAACACGAGGGAATTATACTGGTTCAGGCCTCAAGGTGAGGTATCCCTAGTCCAGTGAGGTGAGATGTTAGTTGTTGTTTTTTTCCTCTGCTGAGGGGCGGGGCGGTGGGTATTATATTTGTGATCGATGATTCCTCTCGTGGTTGCCCTCATAGGGCGCCCTGCCTCCTTTATATACTAGGGGAAGGGTACATGGTAAGGATCCAGTCGGATACAACCAAGGGATTTCCTTATCTAGAGATAGAATCCTATCCGACTAAGGCTATATTTCCTTATTGTACAAGGTACAGCCTGCCTGGTGCTATCTTATCTCTAATTACATGATCTTGGCTTCCTCTATCCGAGTGGCCATGTGCTTGTAGTGAAGTACCCGGGGCCATGGCTCCACAACGAGTCCTTATTGGACATGGTACACAGATTTCTAAATACAAAGAAAACACTAACAGGACCTGATCAGACCACGAGATCAGGTTTCCTAAATGATAGACACTGCACTTTTGCCTAAAATAGATACAGTAATAACTGCGTATAAGACGTTAGTCTTGTGGCTCACACGCGCTTTCTTCTAGATTCACGGTCCTCTGGATCACTTCCGTCAGTCAATCTGTAAATTGGTCTTTCTAACAATCTATACAGAGCCATAGCGAAATTTTGGCGTTAACACCTACATCGAACAAGGTCAAAAATCAATAATGCTTACCATTGCAAAACAATTTCAAAGACCCAGAGCAACTTACCCTTGAGAACTAAGCCGCTGTCCGGGTGATTCGGTAGGTGGGCACTGGAGGCCGCGTGGCTGTGGCTGAGGGCATGGTGGTCGAGGCGGTGTTTCTACCCTAGTCAGCCCACATCTACGCGTTGGCTAGCTGGGGTGCCCGAGTACTCAGCGGCATCATTCTTGGGCTCGATGTACTTGGCTGGAACTTGGCCTTGTACTCGACGACAACTCGTATTGGGCTCGATGATGATGAGCTCGATTTGCGCTGGTCCTAGCCTGGGACTCGGGGGCCTGGGGCTGTAGCGGCGGTGGAATTTGTCCTTTATTTCCAGACTCCTGGCCAGCACTCGGCATCATGACGTTTGTCTTGCCTGATCTACAACAGGTCTCATTTCCCCGCTCTCTTGGAGTTCTGATGAGGACAATCAACACCATCGATACATCCTCACCTACATCTAACCTACACAAGTCCTATGACTCGCGCCGTTGCCACGTCAATTAATCATCAAGTAAGTTCATCTTAAGTTCATGTTCGGTTTCTTAGACCATGGAACCCGTGTACTCTTGTGGTGCTTAGAAACCGAAGGAGAACAAGGAGAATACATCCAGGAGAGGGAGTCGCGCCGATTGGATTCGGACTTGCAGGACAGCACCAACTTCTAATGGCCGCACGACTTCGTACGGGCTCCGTTTTGGACGTTCAAGTACTTCATGGAAAGCTTATAAAGTCTACTTTCCAATGGATGCTGGCCTCAATCGTCCATATCTATAGAATCGTCAGAAACGTCGAAATACTAGAGACCTTATTCTGTCTATGGTGCTGCGCCACTTATTTTTGGCCCGTGGGCTGTGTTTCAAGTTGAGCCCATTAGGGGCGCGTCCTAGGGGTTGGAGAACGACCCCAACAGACTCTTGGTCGTCCTCCCATCTATTTATATGTTCTCTAGAGCCGCCACAGCAGATTGGGTTTTGATAGATGTGAAGTTTTAGCCACTGCTACTTCGCTTGAGCGCGCGTGTCGGACTAGATCGCCTGTCTTCTTGTATTGGAACCCACTTCTTGTATTTTCAGATTGAAACTTCATATTCATTAGCAATTCAGTGCTTGTTCAACTCGCTCTTGCTTGTTCAACGATTGCTTGCAGGACGAGAGCCCTCGTGGCCGGTTGATCGCGCCCACAAGATCGCGTCACCTTCTGGAATCGGTGTATTGGTCGCTAAGGCGCAACATCGCGGATAGTTGTAGTCGGCCCGTGAAGTCGGTTTCTGTCCACAATGCGTGATTACCTTCTCCATCGAAAGATCGGGACCGAACCCCGCATCAAGTGGTATCAGAGCTCAAGGTTGTTCGGTGAGAGATTTCAGATCCCATCTGTTATTTACCTACAGTCCAGAAAAAGCCAAAAAAAAAAGTAGTAGATTAGTTTCCATAGTCCTATAACCTTTTGTGGCCTGTTTACTACTACTGTGCTTTAGTTAGGGTTTGTTGAGTCTTCGGATACATTGCCGTGTCGAGTTGCTGGTCTTAGTGTTTAATTTCCTTAGAGTTTTCGAGTTCTAGTCACGTTTCTGTCCATGAAGTATCGCTTGTCGACTAGTTTTGTTTTCCGAGTCCTATCCTCTGTGACATCAGTAACAGCAGCGACGCGAACAACTCCATTGTTTTAATTACCTTTATACCCCTGGTCAAAAAAAAAAAAAACTGTGTGGGGTGGAAGTGTACTGGATTGCTGTCCTCTGAGTAGAGTTAAAGTTTTGAGGGTCTCTCTGCAAAAAAAAAAAGGATAGAGCAAAAAAACAAAAAAAAACAGAGCAAAAAAAAAAAAAAGAGGAGAGTTTTTCTTGTTCTTTCTTGACGGTGTCCTTATTCGTGGCATTCTTTTGTGTCCAGGCTCGCGTCTCTAGCACGGTTGTTAGGTCTGCTAGGACCAGCACGGTACCGGTTTTGAACGATTACTCAGCTTACTGTATAACTAACGTGGTACTAGTATTTTTTCCTTGTGCAACACTTTCAGCCATCCTACAGCTCTACATACCCGTCTACAGCTTGACAGGTGTTGTTGTGACGGCACCGATACACTTTTCCAGGGTCGCCGACTTGTTGGTAGCCGTCACTCCTCCTGTTGAGCAAGGTAAAATTGGTAAGAGTTTGTGTGAACAGGCTGAGAGTGAGAGCCTTGCAGTAGCCACATCCTAGTAGTGTTAGGGAGTCTATTTGTTCTTCACTTGTTTTTTTCTCTTCTTGTTGTGTCTCTAACCATGTCAGGTTCGGCGATGACGAGGCCATTCAATCCCCTCGCACCAGGGGTATCATACAACATTTTGAACGAAAGGTGAGGCTCTATACTGAAGGAATTGATGCAGATTTGCAGGTGACTAATGAGAAGCTAGGAGCTTGGAGGCCACACAGATTCACACTAACAATAATCTTGCTACATTGGACACGTCGGTCACCACACTAAAACGCCAATCTTGCTGCCATAATGAGGCGTTTGGATGAACAACAATTGAACGCAACCACGATGATGACAATTTTGATGAGTATGCTGCGGATACAGACATGATGACCAAGAGGCTCGTCTTCGTCGACAGTTGCGTCGCAACCGAAGGTATGGCTGAACGTAATAATAATGATGCTTTTAGTAAGATTAAATTAAGATACCTCCGTTTGATGGTGCGTATAACCTGATGCCTACATTACTTGGGAAATAGCTATTAATCAAAAGTTTGTTTGTCATGAGTTTCCTGAGGATAAAAGAGTTAGGGCTGCTACTAGTGAGTTTCACTGATTTTGCTTCTGTCTGGTGGATAGAATTTAGTAAGAAAATCTGCAATAACATATCCACAAACTTGGAATGCTTTGAAACGGGTCATGCGGGCTAGATTCGTTCCTTCTTTACTATGCACGAGATCTGTTAATTAAGTTGCAACAATTGAGACAGGGCGCTAAAAGTGTAGAAGAATATTATCCAGGAGTTTGCAAAATGGGTTTGTTGCGTTGTGAGATAGAGGAGGATGAAGGAGGCAGCGATGGCTAGGTTTTTAGGGGGTTAAATCGGGAAATTCGGGATTATTCTTGATATAAAGAGTACAAAACATAACCCGTTTGTTTCATCTTGCTTGTAAAGCTGAACGTGAAGTGCAGGGACGACGCGCGAGGAATTCCAGGACTAATGTTTCTGCAGGGAAGCTAATTCATGGCAGCCATCCAGGACGCCCTATCTCGAATCGGCGTCTCCACCACCGTCTTCCTCCTTGAGCCGTCCCGCGCATCGGAGATCCAACTCGCAACATAAGCACGCACTACTCCAACTAATTAGTTGAGTCGACACCACATGTCAAGGTTGGTTCAGCCCTGCCGAGAGTACCGCGTCTGTTGCCTCTACCAGGGAGAACTAAGAGATATTCAGTGTCATCGATGTAAGGGTATGGACATGTGCAGCGTGATGTCCAAGCAGCGTGCTTTGGTAATTAAAGAGGATGGTGAGTATTCTTTCCGCTAGTGATATCGATTGAAGATACAAATGTTGTGCTTGCAGCTAGACTATGCAGGTCAATGAAGATCTTCTGAAGTGCATATTGGTGCTGATGAGGCGGATCACTATGCAAGCCTCATTTGTGCAGCGTGTGCTTAGTGCACATATGGGAGAAAGTGGACAAACCAGCGGCAACATATTGTTTCAAACCCCCAAGTGTGTCATCAAGGATCATTCATGCCGCATGATTATTGATGGGGCAGCTGCAACAACTTAGGCCAGTATCGATATGGTTGGAGAAGCTGGCCCTTAGCACCAAACACACCCTCAAGACGTCCACATACAATGGCTCAACAGATAGCGGTTAAGGCAAAGGTACCAGGTTGGTGCGCATTAAGTTTTGCTATTTTTGGATTCATATATGATGTTGTTGAGTGTGATGTTGTGCTATGCAAAGCTTGTCATATTCTGTTAGGTAGGGCCATGGCTATTTGATAGAGATTCTATTGCATCATGGTAGGTCAATCAATATTCATTTTTTACACCATGAATAAGAAAAATTGTGTTGCACCCGTAGTCTCCTGAAGCGATTGTGCTTGATGATGTAGCTAAAGCAGTTCCAAAAATAAAAGTGAGAATCATGAAAATACCAAACCGCTGCTAAAACCAATGAATACGTTTGAAAGGAAAATGTTTGCTTGCTACTAAAGCTGATATTAATGATTAAATTGCTTCTACTTCTGATGTCTATGCATTGGTATGTAAAGATGCGTTTGAGTTCACTTTTCCGATCTGCAGCATTTTTTGCCCTCTACTGTTGCTAACCGGAGTCGTTTTGCAGGAGTATTCGGATGTTTTTCCAAGTGAGATTCTCAGGGTCTGCCACTCTGTTCGAGGATTGAGCATCAGATTGATCTCATTCCTGGTGCTTTCCTTGCCCAATTTTCGTCGCCATATCAGAGAATCGAGGAAAACTAAGGAGATTCAACGCCAAGTGCAGGAGTTGATCTGTCGACGCAAGGTTATGTGCGTGAGTTCTTAGTCTTGTGCTGTGCCAGTCATCTTAGTGCTATTAGAAAAATGGAACCTGGCGCATGTGTGGTGTTGATTGTAGAGCTATTAACAACATCACCACCTTATTCGATATCGTCACCTCCTATTTCCACGATTAGATGATATGCTTGATGAATTGAGTGGTGCTGTACTGTTTTCAAAAATTGATTTGCGTAGTGGTTACCACAGATCGCATCGAATGGGGAGATGAATGGAAAACGCTGCTTTCAAAACTAAGTTTGGTTTATATGAGTGGTTAGTCATGGCTTTTGGTTTAACTAATGCAGCCTAGCACTTTTATGCGGTTAATGAATGAGGTTTTGCGTTCTTTATTGGAAAATTTGTGGTGGTATATTTTGATGATATATTGATTTACAGCAAGTCTATGAATGATTCTCCTAATCATTTACGTGCTGTTTTTAATGCTCTCCGTGATGCACGTTTATTTGGTAACCTTGAGAAGTGCACCTTTTGCACCGATCGAGTTTCTTTTCTTGGTTATGTTGTCACATCCGCAGGGAATTGAAGTTGATCAATCAAGGTTGAAGCAACAAGGATGGCCTGTTCCAAAGTCTGTTACGCAGGTGCGGAGTTTTCTTAGGGCTTGCTGATTTTATCGTCGCTTTGTGAAGGATTTCAGCGCCATTGCTGCGCCATTAAATGAACTTACAAAGAAGGGAGTACTTTTTCTTGGGCGGAGGCACAGAAGAACGCCTTCAATATGCTGAAAAGTAAGCTGACAAATGCACCCCTACTTCAGCTTCCTGATTTTAATAAGACTTTTGAGGCTTGAATGTGATGCTAGTGGAATTGGTTTGGGTGGTGTTTTGCTACAAGAAGGAAAACCTGTTGCATATTTTAGTGAGAAATTGAGTGGGCTTTGCTGAATTATTCACTTATGATAAGGAATTGTATGCTCTTGTGCGTAGCTTAGAAACATGGCAGCATTACTTGTGGCCCAAAGAATTTGTTATACATCTCTGATCATGAATCTTTAAACATATTCGTAGTCAAGCCAAATTGAATCGTAGGCATGCCAAGTGGGTTGAATTCATTGAGTCTTTTCCTTATGTTATCAAACACAAAAAGGGGAAAGAGAATGTCATTGCTGATGCTTTGTCTAGACGATATGCTTTTGTTGACACAACTTGATTATAAAATCTTTGGATTAGAAACAATTAAAGATCATATGTGCATGATGCTGATTTAAAGACGTGCTGCAACATTGTAAAGATGGAAAGTCATGGAACAAATTCATCCTCAGTGATGGATTTGTATTTAGAGCTAACAAGCTATGCATTCCAGCTAGCTCTGTTGTCTGTTACTGTTACACGGAAGCACATGGAGGAGGGCTGATGGGGCATTTTGGAGTAAAAAAGACGGAGGATATTCTTGCAGCTCATTTCTTTTGGCAAAGATGAGACGAGAATGTGGAGAGGTTTGTTTCTCGCTGCACTACATGTCAAAAGGCTAAGTCAGATTAAATCCACATGGTTTGTATATGCCTTTACCTGTTCCTAGTGTTCCTTGGGAAGATATTTCTATGGATTTGTGTTGGGTTTGCCTAGGACGAGGAGGGGGCATGATAGCATTTTTGTTGTTGTGGATAGATTTTTCCAAAATGGCACATTTATTCCATGTCACCCAATCTGATGATGCTACTCATATTGCTGATTTGTTCTTTAGAGACATTGTTCGGTTGCATGGTGTGCTAATACCAAGTTGTTTCTGACGTGATACTAATTTCTTATCATTTTGGAGAATGTTATGGCATAAGTTGGGGACTAAGCTTTTAGTTTCTACTACTATGTCATTCCCAAACTGACGGTCAAACTGAAGTTGTGAATCGAACTTTATCCACTATGTTAGGGCTGTTTTGAAACAGAATATTAAAATGTGGGAAGAGTGTTTACTCATATTGAGTTTGCTTATAATCGTTCTTTGCATTCTACCACAAGATGTGTCTTTTGAGATTGTTTATGGTTTCATCCCACGTGCCCTATTGATTTAATGCTTTTGCCAACTTCTGACAAGATGAATTTTCATGCTAAGCAACGTGCTGATTTGATGCTAAAACTGCATGAAACAACTAAAGAAAACATAGAGCGCATGAATGCTAAATATAAGATTGCTGGTGACAAAGGTAGAAACAATTATCTTTTGAACCTGGAGATTTCGTTTGGTTACATTAAGAAAGGATAGATTTCCAGAGCTAAGAAAGTCTAAGTTGATGCCTAGAGCTGATGGACCTTTTAAAGTATTGTCCAAGATTAAGAGAATGCATATATAGCTTGATCTGCTGCAGATTTTGGGGTTAGTCCCACCTTTAATGTTGCAGATTTGACGCCATATTTGGGAGAAGAAGATGAACTAGAGTCGAGGACGACTCAAATGCAAGAAGGGGGGGATGATGAGGACATCAACACCATCGATACATCTCACCTACATCTACACTACACAAGGTCCTATGACTCGCGCCCGTGCACGTCAATTAAATCATCAGTAAGTTACTCTTAAGTTCATGTTCGGTTTCTTTAGACCATGGAAACCCGTGTACTTTGTGGTGCTTAGAAACAAGGAGAACAAGGAGAATACCATCCAGGAGAGGGAGTCGCGCCGATTGGATTCGGACTGGCAGACAGCACCAACTTCTAATGGCCGCACGACTTCGTACGGGCTCCGTTTTGGACGTTCAAGTACTTCATGGAAAGCTTATAAAGTCTATTTCCAATGGATCTGGCCTACGTCCATATCTTATCAGAATCGTCCAGAAACGTCGAAATACTACCGAGACCTTTTCTGTCTACGGTGCTGCGCACCTTATTTTGGCCCGTGGGCTGTGTTTCAAGTTGAGCCATTAGGGGCGCGTCCTAGGGTTGGAGAACGACCCCAACACACTCTTGGTCGTCCTCCATCTATTTATATGTCTCTAGAGCCGCCACAGCAGATTGGGTTTTGATAGATTGAAGTTTGCCACTGCGGCTATGTCGTTGAAGCGCGCGTGTCGACTAGATCGCCTATCTTCTTGTTATTGGAACCCCACTTCTTGTATTTTCAGATTGAAACTTCATATTTCATTAGCAATTCAGTGCTTGTTCAACTCGCTCTTGCTTGTTCTACGATTGCTTGCAGGACGAGAGCCCTCGTGGCCGGTTGATCGCGCCCCACAAGATCGCGTTCACCTTCTGGAATCGGTGTATCGGTCGCTAAGGCGCAACATCGCGGATAGTTGTAGTCGGCCCGTGAACGTCGGTTTCTTCCACCAATCGTGATTACCTTCTCCATCGAAAGATCGGGACCGAACCCCGCATCAAGTTCGGCTAGGCAGCAGAAGGACTCCTCAGCCTCTTCTTCGATTTCATGGCCGACAGCGTTCGAGAGTCATCATCAAAATCCTCACATGACTGCAAGCAGTTCAAGAATATATTTTACACATTCTGGAGCCAATCTAGGCATATATCTGCAAGCATTCACCACAGATGAACTACAAGACAACATCGGCAAGGGTTACCTTTGGGCTATAAGCCGCCACAGATCGCCCTGTATCTTCAGTTTTGACCACCCCGCTGGCAAAGAAATCTAGCAGGGTGTCGGTCACTTTGTACTTGTCTATCAGATCAGCATATTCCCAGCTGGGGTCACCTTTTTCCTTGTAGTCCCAGCTTCAGTGGCACCTCAGCTTCAGTGGCCTCATGCTGTGAGTCAAGAAACGTCTGGCCACCCATGGACCAGTCAACCAGGCTTTCTTCAGCTTGTCAATCCTACCAGCAAGTTTGTGGACCTGCCCCATTTCTTCAGAGGTGGGCAGAGACGACCACTTGGCAATGACCACTGGGGGCAAACCCATGAATGGGGTAAGGCTTGGCTCTAGGTCGGAACAGTAAAACCATTCCTTATGCCAGCCTTTGAGAGAAGATTTCAGAGGGATATTAATATAGGTCTTCTTCATCTCATTCCTGAGTTGGAAACCGGCCCCCAATTACTTGGATTTTATTCTTGGAGGGCTGGGGCTTGATATGGAACAGATATCTAAAGAGATTCAAATGGGGTTCCACACCCAGGAAGCATTCACAAAGAGTCACAAAAAGGGAGATTTGCATAATCGAGTTCGGATTCAGATTCACCAACTCAAGTTCGTAAAAAGCGAGAAGCTGGCGGAAGAACTTGGAAGAAGGAAGAGAAAGACCACAATGGAAAAAAGAGGTGAAAACGACTGTCTCACCCTCCTGGGGCTCCGGAACCATTTCCCCTTCAGCCGGACACTAGTTGATGGCATCGTGGCTCTGCAACCTCAACTGCTTCTCCAAGCGCTCCAGCTTGGACCGACCACAATCCGAAGTTGACCACGCCTCATCGGTCACCTCTGGGGTCTCGGACGCTCTCAGCATGGCTGGGGGTGAGGAGATTTGGGGAAAGGCTACCGGGGGCTTGGAATGGATGAGGAGGAGCGGAATCGCCCGAGTTTCAGTGGGGAAGAGAGAGCGATGGCGAACCCTAGCGAAGCAGAAGGCAAAATTTTGGCACGGAAGTTGGAAGACGAAACGATTGGAGGATTGGAGAAGATGATGGAATCTTTTCTCTCTCTCCTCGCCTTTTTATAGAGCCGTTTCCGATTCGTGGGCCTAGGCCTACACAGTCGGTATTGGACCACCAAGATATGAGTTTCTACAGTAGCACGCTCAATATGGGCCGCTCGCTAGCTATGTTAAAATCGTAGTGCTGGTGCTACCAACAGGAACCGATGAGATAAACAGGTATGCTTTATGAAGGCCTAATTGCTGAACACATGTGTTTGGGTATCTGTCTTATCCACCAGGTATTGAGGATATATCCTTATAAGGGTCACAATTTGGTCTTCATCAAAATTGGGGATGCAGATATCTCTCAAGTACACCTGACCACGCAATGGATTTAATTTCATAAAGTGGTACTCAGCCTACATGCTTGGCCAACAGTTGCCATGAGCAATATTATTCTAGCCAACATGACGTTGAAGAGTCTAGTTTCCAAGTAGTGCACTACTCGGGAAAGACTATAAATATTTTTTCCAGCCGATATGACGCTGAGGAGTCTAAATTCCGAGTGGGACGCCACTCGAGAAAGATTATAAACACCCCTTCTAGCTGACATGAAGTGAAGAGTCTAAATACGAGTGGCATGCTACTCGGCAAAGACTATAAATCATATTCCGGTTGATATGGTACCAAAGAGTCTCATATACCAGTAATATACTACTCGGGAAAGACTACAAGGTTAAAGATCTTTGACTTTATGATTAATTGTTTTCACAATTAAGCACAAAGTTGGGGGTTACACCTAATAGGTGTGCCTACTCGGCACACACTATCCATACTTCTACATGGTGCCCTTCATAGCCTCACTGCTAGCTGACATGAAGCAAGACTCGGGAAGAAGACGCACTCGGACAAAGAGTACTTGGGAGCAATGCACTCGAGCAATCTTCACCGTGCAGGATGAGCACTCAGCATCAGCTGTGACTCAACTATGAAGTTCTCAGGGGCTGCTGTGGAGGCCATGGGTCCTGGGTACCTCATGACAGGCATAGGGGCCACTCGGATAGAGGATGGGCCTAGCCTTGTAATTAGATATATAGTAGCACCCGGCAGACTTTGCCTTGTATAATAAGGAATATACAGTCCTAGTCAGGTAAATTGCATCTCTAAGAGGAGATCCCTTGGCCGTATCTGGCTGGGACCCTTACCTTGTACCCCTGTTCCCCAGTATATAAGGGGAGGCAGGGCGCCTCATGAGCGCAGAAGAGTTCATCAGAACAACACAAATCCTCAAAGGAATACATCATAACTAGACG
Organism: Oryza meyeriana var. granulata; assembly: GCA_003991445.1. Taxonomy (NCBI): domain Eukaryota; kingdom Viridiplantae; phylum Streptophyta; class Magnoliopsida; order Poales; family Poaceae; genus Oryza; species Oryza meyeriana. The sequence continues at coordinate 15,050 of RYFJ01004299.1, read as the reverse complement.
TAGGGTATTACCTCACATCGAGGGCTGAACCAGTATAAAATCTCCCCGTGTTCGTTTGCAATCCACCGAATTTCCATCCGCCGGGTAGCCCTATAATCATATTGCCGGTGTAAAACATCGACAGGGATAATCATATTATTTCTATATTTGGTAACCTGATGAGCCGCGTGCTCGAGATGTTTGACCATGGTGATTGGTCGTAACTAATCAACTAAAATATGATCTAATGGTGGGCTATGGGTGCATGGTTTTTCTGGTCGCACCCATGGAAGTTAAGGACTGGTTCGCGGGAGCCTGTGGGCAAATTCTCGTACTTACACAAGCCAGGTGGGCAATGGCTGGGCATGTAGCGTCTCTTCTCCCTCTCCTAGGCACCGTAGAAGAGGGTGGGCGTGACGGAGTTGGGTCGGCCCGGGGTAGGGTTGATCGACTTTCTAATCCACCGTGGCGCAAGGGGGGTAGCCTGGCCAATATGGCGTGCCTTGTCGGCAAGTGCAACATCAACGTGGTGTGGATGGTTAGGGAGAGGTTGCGTGAACGGTCCTGTCACAGCCTCTCACGGGGTATCGTGGTGATGCACCGGCACACGGGATCGTGTGTGGGGCCGTGTCTTGTGGGTACAGTTGTACACCTCTGATCAGAGTAAAGCTATTCGAATAGCCATGCCCGCGGATATGGGCGGTTGGCCAAGATTCACCGTGATTAGTCTCACCTTTCTTTAATTAACTTGACTTAATGGAACTGGTATAGTTCAAGTGGATGGTTTGGGGCCTGTTCAACGTGGTGTAGCGTTGTTCAGTGTTGGATTAATACTGATTAAAATAACAACTGTTTTAACCTATTTTATAACTACCACTATTTACAACTGCTTTTACGCAAATGAGCCACTAGCCTCCCTTTGAAATCCCGTGCACAAATGCATCCTTGGTGTGGCTTGCTGAGTACGGGGGTGGTACTCAGCCTTGCTATGTCCCTCTTTTCAGAAGTGAAGACCGTTCGTGCTGAAGTTGAGTTTAGAAGACCTTGGCTTATACCCCAGTTGAGCTTGCTTGTGGTGTGGAGCTAAAGACACGCTAGTTTCTCCTTTCCGCTGCTGTTTTCTTTTGTGTGAGGACTAAGTGCCTCTTCTGTAAGTATTTATGCTTTGTTTATGTTTGGATCTGTTTATTGATTTGTCATTTTGTGTACCCTGTCTTGATTCCTGGACAGGGATTTTAATACACAAAATAGTCTAGAAATTGGCAAAATTTTTGGGTGTGACAATGGCTAAGCATATAAGAGAATAATAAGCAAGTATAAGCCCAAATGAGCACAAGTGAAGTACTCTAACCAAGTCTAAGGTCACAATCCACAAGGATTACAAGTTTTCAAGGATGGTTATGCAACAAATAGGTTATAACTACCCATTTTTGCAATTTAAATAATGATAGTTGCAATTACACATGCAGTTTTGCAAACAACACATTTTATTTCCCAAAACATAGGATTCAATTTGTTCAAAGGAAGAGGGAGAATACTTGCCTTACTCTTTGATACCCAGAGCAACATTTACTCCACTCCTTCACGACTTCGAATTTATTTCTAAAAGAAATATAATGTACGATTGAATAAATAGCAAATAATGCAAAAAATCCAAAATGATCTATTTATGCATCAGGCTTATGAAATGATTAGGTATTGACCTGTCACACCCAGAATTTCCATCCAAAATTCAGGTGTTTTATTGTGTGTAAATTCTCGTCCAGGAATCAATTGAGGCACACATATGACAAAGTTGACAACAGAGTAATTGTTTACACAGCGAATGTATTTATTACAGAGGCGAATGGCACCTCTCAAAATAATAAAGTCTAAACAGCGGAATAACTACGGACGATGCGACGACTCCCACTCCACATGCACTTGACCAGGCTCCCACTTAGTCCTCCTCGCTGTAGTACTCCTCTGATGATGATTGTTGATTGCAAGGTGAGTACATGAAATACTCCGCAAGCCAACACAATATGCAGTGCACAGATATCCAAAGGATGGCATAATATGGTCAAGTTGCAGAAACACATTTAATAATCAATTAAGTGAGTAATAACAATAATCATTAAACATATTAACAAACTATACGCTCTCCAAAGCAATATAGGCCAACACTCCAACTGGAGCTAACTATATTCCACATTCATTATTCAATCAGATAGTGTGGGACTAATCACAGAAAACATTGCTAGGTTCGCCCATAAACCGCAGGCGCGGCTATTTGAAAAGTTTTACTCTGGCCAGAGGTGTACCAATTTACCCACAAGACACAACTCCACAACACATCATTGTGCACCTCATTAGCACCATGGTACATCGGAAAGGTGTTGTGAAGACAGGACCCTGTAACCGCACAAAAGAGTATCGCCGCTGGATCACCAATCTCGGCAGGAGCTGATTAGTGCCCAATAGGGAGACGATCCAACGTCCAAAACATGGACTTATTGATGCAGCCATGGTGGTCTTATTGACACAGTCACAACACACCATGGGGCCTCCGGTTGAACGGATCACACTTAGTTCCCGCCATTACAATCTAGCTTGTGGTTAGCATAGGTATTGCTTCGCAACAAGTAGCCCGCGAACTAGTCCTTAACTGTCATGAGCACCGCTAGCAACATTCACAATCCTGGTGCTCACAACCCACCATTTTAGTCAATTTTAGTGGACATTAAGTTATCTCACGATGACCACAATCGGAACAAAATCATTCATTTCATGTGAATTGAGTACTGTGTAATCAAGGTTTAAATGATAGCCATAAGTTATACTAAGTTTCTAAGCTAGACTAAGCAAAATCTTAGAATTATTCTAGCTAACAATACTTAAAGCTGGCTAGTCACATTACTCCATAGGTAGCAAAGGCAGGTAATCAATCAATAAGGCCATAGTCAAGGATAAAGGTTTCCCTTCCAAAGGACATTAGGAAAATAAATGCATAGTTGAAGGAAATGTAGGGGCTTAAACATAGGTACAATATGATCAAAGGTGTAGAGGAATCTATGTGACTTGCCTTGCTGCTCTGCAAGCACTTCCGAGCTCTCTTCGAGAAATCCCGACTCTTCTGGACGTTGGCGGCTAAAGGCAATAATAAAAATGAGCAGAAACAGTACATAAGCACAATCACAGTATATTATTATATTTTTATGGATAGATATTGATTTTTAATGAATTTTGAAAGTTGCATCACCCCAAACGGAGTTCGGATGAATTAGTTATGAATTTTAGAAGTTTAAACCCTTTTAAAGCCTATTTAATAGAATTAAACCGATTTATGATGTCATTTATGATTTATTTTAATTTGGAAAAGAGGATTTATGGTGTTAGCATTGAGTCAAAGGGCGGTTGACACCTGGGCCCCACTGGTTAGTGAGAGAATGGCTCGGGTCTACGGTAGACCGAGTCTACCAAGGTCCATAGGGAAAACCAACGGCTTGGATTTTAAGAGATTCGATCGGACGGCCTAGACAGATCCAGGGTTTTAAGATAGATCGGAGGGCTGAGATCTAATCTATCACAGATCGGACGGCTAGGATCTAACCATGACAATCAACGGCCCAGATCTAACCTGACTGACTCGGTCCTACGGCTGATCTAGCGCCGAGCTGGCCCCTGCTTGGCATCCACGTCGGCGACCACGTCAGCTATGGCGACGACGGCGGCTTGGGAACCAATGGTCGACTACGATTGGTGGCTTGGCGGCGCGCGGCGAGGGCAGAAATAGGTAGAGGGAACCAAGGCGATTTTCACCGTGGGTGAAACGACAACGATCGGCGACAAGAGGGACCGGCGGTGAGGTTTTGGCAGTGGAGCTCCTCGGATCCTGGACGGCATCGGGGTTTTGGCAGTCTTCGATAGCTAGGGGATGGCGGCCTCGCTTCCTTGCGCCCTGACGATGCTAACAGAGGTGGCAGCAAGTGCTAGCGATGGCTAGGATGACGGCGGCGCTTGGTTGGAACTCGATGGCGACGGTGGAGCAGAGAACTCACGGCGCTAGGGCACTGGAGGCTGGGACTCACTAGGTTTGAGGCGGAAAGAGAGAGAGGGGGGCACCGGGGATGCTATATATAGCGGAGGGGAGGAGAGATCGACTCGGAGACGAACTCCACGGTGGTGGAGAGATAGGGCTAGGGCTTTTCCCGAACGGACTTGAGCCTGAGCTCGTTCCAAAGCGGTTGGGGCTCTGGGATTTGGGGGGAAAGATAGAGGAGGATAAGGGGAGAAGAATCCCTCATGTAATTTGGAGGAAACACGAACGGATACGGTGAATCGAGGCGAGATTCGTGGTGGCAGCGCGGCGCGGCATGGCACAGGAGCTCCTCAGACTCGAGGCCAGGGACGACCTTGACAGGTGGGGAGAGGCGCGGGCGGCCGTAGGCCGTGGGCTGAGGCGCACGCAAGCAGGGGATGAGTGCACAGTATCGGGCCGGATTCGGCCCAAGTGCAAGGATGGGATTTTTAATTCTGTTTTCTTTTATTTAATGTTGTAAAGATTGTTTGATTTACTAAAAATACTTTCCTTGCTCAAATAAATCCCAGAAAATTCCAGGAGATAGAGGATTAAGCAAAGTATTTTCTAAAATTATCTCCAGGCCAACTTTGGTTGGGAATTTTCTCTGTTTTTAATATTCTCACTCCTTGAGGCTTTTAAATATATTTCTAAAATTCCTTTTCACACACAATTATTTAAATTAGGTAATTTTAGGGTGTTTCATGAACTAAAGTGAATTAAGGTAAAGTAATTTCTATTTATCACTTTTTATTTGGGAGTTATAAATTTTACAAGTCCTGTGTACGTAATACGATAATTATACCTTATATAGATTTTAGAGATACTTTGTGAGGTGTTTTGCCAAGTGTAAACTTTAGACAGTGGATAGATATTGGTTTTGGATGATTTTTAGTGAAGGGAGTTCTATATTATTACTTTGCACCTCAGAGATATAAATACTAGAAGCTATAGGCGTGAAATACAGTGTTTGTACCCTATGTAAATTTTAACTTGTATTTCATGAGGTAGTCTTGTAAAAGTATTATTTACATTATTAGAGAGTATAATTTTAGATGAAAAATAATGAAATAAATTCTAATTTAATATTTGGCATTTGAAAGATATATTATTGCTAGTCTTATACGTGAATACGTCTAATTACAAAATAACGTCAAATATCCATTTTACTCTAGTGTGTGTGAGACCTATGCAATGGGTTGGTACTGTTCCTAGGTGAAGTTTAGTGAAGAAACTTCCATTGTATTAACTTCTATTTAAGAGATATAATTTTGGCAAGTTATAGACATATATTCGGTACCTATACGTGTATTTTAGTATACATGTGTTTTAGGACTAGATTTTTATGAAATCTAACTTTATATATTTAGAGAAGGATGTACTATGAACTTATTTCCATTTGGGTGTAATTCTTCTACCTTTTATATCTTATACAAAATATTTATCTATTTTACAAACCCTAAAAGTGTTTTGTGTACTAATTTTATCTAATCCTCTGCTTATAGAATTAGAGATCAAAATATTATGAAGTAAATAAATTTGAATTCATTTTATTTGGAGTTAATATGATTTACCTATGAATTTTAGAAGCTATCATACATTATATATACTAATTAAAGTACTTATTTGTTATCTAACTTATAAAGGTGTATTTTATATAAATTTCATCAAATTTTCAGTTTACAGCAATAATGTGCAAAACTTTGTGACTCTATTAAATCTTGATTCACCAAAATTGAAGTGAAGGTGCATTAGTTATAAATTTGAAAGTATTTATGCACTTTTACGTATTATATCATTTTGTGGTATGTTATGTACTGGGTATTCCAGATTTCAGTTTACAGAAATAAAGTACATAATTTTTTGATTCCAACAAATTTTGTTTCATCCAATTTGGAGTTAAAATGAATTAGTTATAGACTTTACAAGTTTACTCATTTTTAGTTGAACAGAAAAGGTTTTTCGTATTTTTATTTGTTTTTCCGAATTTTAACTCAGCCAGGTCCACATGTCATAGAGAGCGAATATGCAAAAGGGCCCCTAGAAGAACTGGGAATCAACCCGCAGTCTTCCCGCATGTGAGATGTGGTTTTCTTTAAGAGTCCAAGTAGTTTTTAGTATTCATGACTTGGTCCTTGGTCCCCATCTGTCAAAGATTATACATCTTGTTAATTAACCTAACATCTTTTAATTTCTTCACAAATCAGTGCTCACGCTTTAACCTTTCTACTGCCGAGCGGGTCCCACATGTCGGTGAGACAAAGCAAAGAGGGGAGCTGGGCCACCGGCTCTATTCATTGACACCGGCAGTGAATGGCAGCACGGCTTGGGTCACGGCGAAAAGGAAAAAGATGGAGGAGGTTATGGCGAAGCTGTGGGTGGTAGTGGCACGGTCTACAGTGGCAAGAATAGATGACAGTGGCTACACGAGCGACGGTGTAGTTCGGGATGGCCAGGCCGATCAAGCTACGGCTTGATTCAATGCAAGCTAGCACATGCATGGGCATCCACTTGGTACCAGGGTGCTCACCTAAGGTCTTGCAGCGGCAGGCAAGACTTGGACAGCGGCGGCGATGGTGTCCGGCGGCAGCAGAAACAGCATGACAATGGCGACAGCTTGTTCTAGCGCCTGATCTGTTAAGAGGAGGGGCACCAGATGGCTCATAATCGAGCACGGCGACGGGTGGCCGGCAATGAGGAAGACGATCTCGATCTCTAGCTTCACGGCACCACATCTCGATTCCTTTGGTCAGCAGGTTCCTAGAGGCGAGGCAATGAAGCTGGTGCAAGGGCTCAGCCTGCGACGTCTTGCACCGGCCGAAATAGTGGCAATGTCACGGCATAGGTTTGCAGAATAGAGAGCATGCACGGTGGCACCTTCAGCCGGCGATTCCTAGGGCAAGGTGGTACAAAGTGGAATGGTTAGGAGATGGTGATCATGGGAGGGAGCTCAGGCTCGATCAAACATTGCCAATGATGGGGAAGAAGGCTCTGTCTCTAGTGACTCCGAGGTGTTCTATTTGGTTTTCTCAGTGGGAACGTGAAGAGGGAGAGGAGGAGAGATAGTTGGCGTGGTCTGAGGCAAAATGGTCAAAGTTTCCTAGTGATTTGCTTGTCTAGGTTATCTCTGTAGGCTGAGGGAGGGACAGGAAGGAGAAGAGGACACGTTGTCCATGCATGTTGAGGTGGCTCCACTTCTACCGTGACTATGATGGGTCCCACATGAGAGAAAACTTGTGTCACATAGGTTGAGCTAGGTCTGGGCCATGACTAGTGGGTCCATCTAGTGACATTCTAGGTGAAATTGTGGAGGATGGCTAGAAACCTTGGTCAATATATACTTTCCTGGGTGGTGAAGCTTACAAGTGGGGCATGGGTCTTGTGGGGTCCATATGGCAGTGTGTAGATGAGAGGAATCATCTAGAGACCAAATCCTGCTAGCTGTCAAACATGCAATCTTCACACTAGTGTTTTACCAAGTAACCAAAGGTTATTAATTTGGGAAATATTACTGGAGGTAGAGGAGGATGTGCTTAACATACTGACCAAATTGCATGGTTAGAAGTGATTTGGTTAATCTCTGGTGAAATTGTAAATTAGGCATGGTTGCACAGTTTTTCTGCAGCCATTTTATTCCCTAGGGTTTGGCACTCATCATTTTATGTGTTTTGTTCAAGAATTAAATTAGGCCAAATTTCTTGTTGTGGGGTACATCATGGTACACATTTTGGTAAAAGGGCACTGCAAGAACAGTTTTTATTTTCATTTAGTGAAAATAAGAACTAAGCAATTTATTTTAGTTAGTTTTTCCTAGTTTTTATGATTTGAAAGATTTCATTGAAGTAACTATTGAAGTGATAAAATCAAGCTAACCTTATAGTAGTGTGGAGGCCATGGGCCCCGGGTACCTCACGACAAGCAAATGGGTCACTCGGATAGAGGATGGGCCGAGTCTTGTAGTTAGAGATATAGTAGCACCCGGTAGATTTTGCCTTGCATAATAAGGAATGTCAATCTTAGCCGGGTAAGATGTATCTCTAAGAAGAAAATCCCTTGGCCGTATCCGGCTAGGATTCCTACCTTGTACCCTTGCCCCCCAGTATATAAGGGGAGGCAGGGTGCCCCATGAGGGCAGAAGACAGACAAGATCATTGATCGACACAAATCCTCAAAGGAATTCCACCACAACTGGACGTAGGGTATTACCTCACATCGAGGGCCTGAACCAGTATAAATCTCCCCGTGTTCCTTTGCAATCCACTGAGTTTCCATCCGCCGAGTAGCCACATATTCATATTGCCGGTGTAAAACATCGATAGTTGGCGCGCCAGGTAGGGGCTTCGGCGAGATCTACACCAACAATCTTGATGGATCCCACATCAGGAGTCGATGGCAACAAGTTCTCCCCTGGAGACACACTAATCTTCGGAAGCCTCGACTTCATCGCCGACCAGATCAGCAATCTCACCTTGGCCGAAGCAGATCTAATCCAACCAGCCAAGGAACGAGTTGACTCCGTGCCAGTCGGCTCACAAGACGCTGCAGTCACCTTCATCGATCTACTGCGGCAATCTTTCACTTCGCCGACCTTTGGGATGACTCTTTCCTTCGGCGTCCGACTTGCGCTAGGCCTTGAGCCGGCTCAGGTTGGGCTAGGAAGGGGAGAGATCGTCAATCCCCCACGCAGATCTACACTTCATGTGGCAAACCCGATCCCCCACATTTCAGTTTGGACGCGGCTCAGAGCCGCTTCAAATTGGATCTAGGAAGGTCGGGGTCGTCCTTACTCCGATCAATTACTCAGACTCTGACTCCAAGTCGGACAACGGTTCGAACACTAGGTCGGACAACGGTTCGAACAGTCTGGCAAGCTTTCTCCTGCCCCGCGAGATCTTCATGGCATCAACACCACCACCGGAAGTGCGCCAACTACAAGAGGAGTAGCAGGAGGAGGCACACTGACTACGACAATAGGAGGAAGCTAACCGCGTAGCTCGCAACGATGGGCTACGCAAGGCTGGGCGAACCGCCCAGCAGCAAATTCTCCAAACCAAAGTCGGCGACCATGACGTCTTCGTCACGCCACAACAGAATGTCGTGGCCGCTATAACCCTGCTGGACACACTCCAGCTCGGGCCTGACCACTAGGCCACCCCGACTATCGCCAAGATCAAGGCGATGATTATAGCCACTGCTTGTCAACAGCAACAGCAGTCGGGTGACACACTTGTGCCGACCAACCGGTCGGGTTCCCCGTCGGTAGGATCATCTACATTAGTGCGACACCGAACGGCTGGCTCTAGTCGGCCACAAGAGGAATCACGGCAAACATCACTCGGCGACACCAACAACAACAACCAGCGGCGTCACCAGTACGATCGCCGGCCTAACCAGGATCTCCTAGTCCGGCAATGACGTGATCTCCGCCACACCATTAATGCTCGGTGCCATGAACGCGAAGAAGACGAGCATTGCCGACAGGAGGATGACTACGAATGCTTCGGCCTTAACCATGAGCGGTATAACCGCCACAACAGGAGCCGGAGCCCCCATGAAGATGAAGGCGTTCTGGCTTTCACTCACGAGCTCTAGGACGTCGACTGGCCATCAAGGTTCAAGCCCACGGGGATCAAGAAATACGACGGCAAAACCAACCCCGAGTCCTAGCTCACCGTATACACCCTGGCAAGTCGAGCTGCCGGTGGTGACCACAAAGCTATGGCTAACTACCTCCCAGTCGCAATAGCCGACTCAGCGAGGACATGGCTAACAGGGCTCCCGAGGCGATCGATCGGGACCTGGGGAGAACTCAGGGAGCGATTCATCGCTAACTTTCAAGGGACCTACGAGAGGCCGTCTTCCGAGCATGATCTATACCAACTGCACCAGAAGAAGAACGAGTCTCTACGCGACTTTATCAAGAGGTTCTCCGAGAAGCACAACAAGATACCAATGATCAAGGACGAGGCCATCATTGTCGCCTTCCGCAAGGGAGTAAAGGACTCCCCGTTCATCGCGAAGTTCACTCGGAAGCCACCATCCTCTGTCCGGGCTCTCTTTGACATGGCGAATAAATATGCCGACTCAGCTAAAGCGGTGTCGATGTTTTACACCGGCAATAAATATATGGGGCTACTCGGCGGATGGAAACTCGGTGGATTGCAAAGGAACACAAGGAAATTTTATACTGGTTCAGGCCCTCGATGTGAGGTAATACCCTACGTCCAGTTTGTATGTATTCCTTTGAGGATATACGGTGGTAGTTCTGATGAACTGTATGGCCGTGTGCTTCTATGAGCTCTTCTCTGCCCTCATGGGGCGCCCTGCCTCCCCTTATATACTGGGGGACAAGGTTACAAGGTAGGAGTCCCATCGATTACGACTAGGAGATCTCCCCTTAGAGATATAACGTACCCGACTAGGACTGTATATTCCTTTCTATACAAGGCGAAGTCTGCCGAATCTAGCTATATCTCTAATTACAAGGCTAGGCCCATCCTCTATCCGAGTGGCCCATATGCTTGTCATGAGGTGCCCGGGGCCCATGGCACCCACAGTAGCCCCCGAGACCTTCATAGTTGAGTCACAGCTGATGCCGAGTGCTCATCCTCCACGGTGAAGTCTTCCCGAGTGCATTGCTCCCGAGTACTCTTTGTCTGAGTGCTGCTTCTCCCGAGTCCTGCTTCATGTCAGCTGGCAGCGAGGCTATGAAGGTCTCGATGTAGATGTTGGAATAGTGTGCGCCGAATAGGCGCACCTATTAGGTGTAGCCCCCGACTTTGTGCTTAATTGTGAAAACAATTAAACATGAAGTCAAAGATCTTTAACCTTGTAGTCTTTCCGAGTAGATTACTACTGGTACATGAGACTCTTCGGTATCATGTCAACCGGAATATGATTTATAGTCTTGCGAGTAGGGAACTACTCGTATATAGGACTCTTCGACTTCATGTCAGTCGGAATGTGCGTTTATAGTCTTGCCGAGTAGGATGCTACTCGTATATGGACTCTTCAGCGTTCATGTCAGCTGAAAGGGGTGTTTATAGGTCTTTCCCGAGTAGTATACTACTCGAAAATTAGACTCGTCGGCATCATGTCAGCCGGAAAAAGTGTTTTATAGTCTTTCCCAAGTATATACTACTCGAAAATTAGACTCGTCAGCTTCATGTCAGCTGGAAAGGTGTTTATAGTCTTTCCGAGTGGCGTCCATTCGGAAGTTTAGACTCTTCAGCTCGTCAGCTGGAAGAATGTTTATAGTCTTTCCCGAGTAATGCACTACTCGAAGGTTAGACTCATCCGCGTCATGTCAGCGGGAATGAGAATTTTATAGTCTCTCCTGAGTAGTGTACTACTCGAAAGTTAGACTCATCCGCGTCATGTCAGCGGGAATGACGTTGCTCATGGCAACTGATGGCCACGCATGTAGGCCAGTACACTGTATGAAAAATAAATCCATTACGTGGTTAGGTGTACTCGAGAGAGATACCTGCATCTCCAATTTTAATGAAGACCAGCTTGTGATCCGTGTAAGGATGTATCCTCGAGACCTGGTGGATAAGACAGATACCCAAACATATATGTTTAGCAATAAGGCTCTCATGAAGCATATCTGTTTACCTCATCGGTTCCTGTGGGTAGCACCAGCGCTATAATTTCAACTCAGCCTGCGGGTGGCCCACATGGAGCATGCTACTGTAGGAACTCATATCTTGGTGGCTGCTACCAAATAAGCCGGCCTGAGCCGTCCTATCCGGCATAGCTCTATAGAAGTATCATCCATCGCCTGTCAGGATGAGTTTTTTGGTGTTGGTAACCGCAATCAGCCAGAGAAATCCTTATTCGCAAGCCTTTCCGACTTACGTTCTGGATGCAAACTAGTTGCCACATGTACCCGAGTAGGTATGTTGCAGGATCTGCTTGCCCTCCTCAGGTGTGACGCAGTGCATGAGAACTCCGGATGCGCTTTGACGATGTAAGTCTTCTCTGACTTGGGAAAAGCCGAACAAGGTACCCGAACCTTGCATTAGCAGAGGTTCGGCTGGTGACCTCATGGGGCGTACCCTATCCAACAGAGTTATAGCCAAGCTAGCACCCGAATCTGCATTAGCATAGGATTCGGCTGGCGACCCTCATGGGGCGTACCCAACCTGACAGAGTTGCGGCCAAATAAGGTACCCGAACCTAGCATTAGCGTAGGATTCGGCTGGCGACCCTCATGGGGCGTACCCTACTTAGCCGAGTGGTACACAGCCCCGACTGGCGCCGGGGGCCGATTGTTGGCTCGCATGGAGCGTAGTCGGGGAAGATGACGTCCCGACTGGCGCAAGTACTCGGTGAGTAGCCCTCATGGAGCATCCCGAGTGTATTTTGGCAGACTTGTCCAGCCCCCAAGCGTAGGAGATGGGCTCGCAGCCCTGAGTTCCTGTCACGCGTATCCGGAGCTGGGCCTGCAATATAAAGATATCGGATGAATAGCATCTGATGATGAAAACAATCATCCGAATTAAATGTATTTTACAATGTATGTAAATACGTGTTCTCCCTCTTTTTGATATTAATTTCCTCGAGTAGTTGACCCCTTACGTTTAAGCACTCTGCCCGACTAGTCATAGCCCCCTAGCGTCGGGAGTTGGCTCATGGCTCTTTCCCAGGCACGCGTTTTGGGTGACTTGAGTTCGTCTTACATGGAGCAGAGTTTCACGGATCGAGATTTATGCTACTCGAGTACTTTTGTAATCATTTAAGAGCAAAAACGGAAATAAGTAAATGCGCAGCTTGTACACCTATTAGGTGTAAGCGGCTGTGGCACTAGCAAGGCCGAGTAAGGAGATGTTTATCAGGAAGCGACTTAGCTGTTCGTATTTCGGAAAGGGATGCCATCTTGCGTTTGAGCTTGTGAGCCCGAGCATGCCACTTGTTGTCCTGATAATCTTCAGTTGTTGAAAGTCAAAGACGATTGTGACCGACTGCCACAATAGAGCCGTCTGACTTGCGTTTGCGATTCCCAGCTTTAGTCGGGACCGCGTCGTCGGTGTCGTCCCGCTTCTTCTGTCAGGGTGACTTGTTGTCATCGAGGGCCTCAGCAACAGCGTGGGCCGAGTCAGCGTACTTGTTTGCCATGTCGAATAGGGCCTTGACAGAGTTGGGAGGCTTCCGCGTGATTGTCGATGAACGGAGTGTCTCTGACTCCTTTTCGAAAGGCTGCGATGATGACCTCGTCCTTGATCTTCGGGATTGAGTTCCTCCTCTCAGAAAACCTCTTGATGAAGTCACGAAGAGACTCGTTCTTCCCTTGGCGCAACTGATATAGGTCGTACTCGGAAGATGGCCTCTCGTATGTTCCCTGGAAAGTTGGTGATGAATCGTTCCCGGAGTTCTCCCCAAGAGCCGATTGATCGGTTTTGGGAGTCCTGTTAGCCATGTCCTCGCTGAGTCGGCTAAAGCGACTGGGAGGTAGTTGGCCATGACTTTGTGATTTCCTCCAGCTGCTCGGATCGCCCAGAGTGTAGACTGTGAGCCAGGACTCGGGATTGGTCTTGCCGTCGTATTTGTCGATGCCTGTAGGCTTGAAACCCGCGGCCAGTCAACCTGTTGTAGCTCCTGGGTGAAGGCCGGTATGCCTTCGTCTTCATGAGGACTCCGACCCCGACTACGGCGCGGAACCGCTCGTGGTGGAGCCGAATGCTCGTTCTCGTCTTCCAGTTGGCGTTGCTCGTCTTCTTCTTGTTCGCGGCGCCGAGCATGGCGTCCTGCCGAAGATCACGCCAGTTGGCCTGGAGATCCCGGTTGTCCCGACGGTCACTTCGACGTTGCCGTGGTTTGGATTGCCGAGTGACGTTTGGGCGTGACTCCGTGTGCAGCCGACTAGAGCGGCCGCTCGCGTCGCTTTGAGGTAGACGAGACTGCCATTGGGGATGCGACCGTTGGTCGGTATGAGGGTATCGCCCGACTGTTGGTGCTGTGACATGCAGCAGCGGTAGCATGGCTTTTTATCCTTGCGATCGTCGGGGTGCCTGGTGATCAGGCCCAGTTGACCGTGTCCAGTAGGGTTGCGGCGGCCACGATGTTCTGTTGTGGCGTGACGAAGACGTCGTGGTCGCCGCTTTTGTTTGGAGGGTTTGCTGCTGAGCGGTTCGCCCAGTCCTGCGTAGGCCGTCGTTGCGGGCGTGCAGGCGTCTTGCTTCTTCCTCCTTTGTTATTGCAGTCGGCAGGCTCCTCCTCTTGTTGTTCGTTGTGGTCGGCGTGACTCCTGAGTAGGAGTAGAGCCTTTGGATCCGTGAAGATTTCTCGTGCGGGGAAGAAAGCTTGCCAAACTGTTGTCCGACTTAGAGTCGGAAGTCCGACTGGGAGTCGTAGTCCGACTGAGAGCCGTAGTCGAAATAGTTGATGGGGGTGATTATACACTCCGACCTACCTAGATTCCGATCTCGAGCGGCCTCTGGGCGTATCCGATGTCGAACTCCCAGAGGATCGGTTTGCCGCGTCGGAGTAGTCTGTGATATCCCGGGCGTCGGCTGAGTCGAACGGGAAGGTTGACGATCTCTTCCCGTGTTTCAGCCCGATCTCGGACGGCTCAGAACGAGCTCCGAGTCAACATGAAGGAAGAGTTTGTCCCTGGACTCGGGCGTCATTTGGGAATCGGCCGCAGCATGGTCTCGAACGATTGCCGCAGGTCGTGTGGCCGCCTGGCGCGGAGTCAGCTGGTTCCTTCGGGCCGGTTGGATCGGGTCCGTGTCGGCCGGGGTGAGGGTTGCCTTGATCTGGTCGGACGACGAAGTCGAAGGGCTTCTGAATGTGATTATATCTCCGGGGGGAGTTTTGCCCGCCGTCTGACGAAGACACGTTCGGTTGCCTGGAGTCCATCGGCTGTAGATGTAGGATGCGCCGAATCCCCTACCTGGCGCGCTCAACGTGTCGATGTTTTTAACACGGAATAATATATGGGTGCTACTCGGCAGAGATGAAACTCGGGTGGTTTGTCAAGGATAAGAAACAAACAGGAATTTTTACT
>RYFJ01004298.1:0-52692 GCA_003991445.1 Oryza meyeriana var. granulata | reverse complement strand
TATTCTTGAAAGCTTTGTGGCTTAATATGGTATGATTTACAGTACCCTAGAGAAAACATGTTACAGTACGAATTTTTCTGAACAACACTTATGATTTAGCAGAACCTCACAAATGAAATCTTCAAGAATCAAGATGTTAAATAGCTGCATCGCATCTGTAGGTTTCTCGTCCCTTCTGGAATTGGCATGTCGATTTGTCATGCAATTTTTTTATATACTGCTACAAGTCGCACGTTTTAATTCCTATTTGAGTTTGGTAGCACACGGTGGTTACTGGCACAGCTTTATATTTGTTTGCATGTCGTCTAGCACATGGATCGATTTTCTCTGCCGCATCTTCTTCATACTAGGTATACTGTTCTCCCCGTGCAATTTCATACAGCTAAGTGAGACACGTCACGAATGCAGTTTAACTTGGTGATTTCTGACGAGAATATTCAGTTGCCCAGAACTGAGAAAGGAAATTTCAGAAATGTTATGTTGATGTTTTGTATCGAATAAAAATGGGGTTACTCTAAGATCTAAATTTAGTAACCATAAAAGAAATAAACAATTGTATACGTTCAAACCGAAATAAGTATAGCTACTCCAGTTTGTCGTATATACCTTAGGTTTCTCTGTGATTTTCTTCTGCCTTAGACGCCCTGTCTCCTCTATATACCGGATGTTATAAGTAGAATCCCAGTCGATTCCGACAAGAGATTTCTCTAGAATAAACTGCACATTAAACTAATCTTTTCCTTGTCGTTATAAAAGGTTAGTATACCGAGTCTATGTATCTCTTAATTAAGGCTAGCCAATCCTTATACCGATGTGACCCAAATCTTCTCATAAATATCCGAACCTATGGCCTCCACAGCAGTCCTCTGAACCTTTATATTTGAGTCACACTGATGATCGAGTGCTTATCCTCCACGGTGTAAGAATTTCGAGTGCATTGCGCCGAGTACTTTTTGTCTGACTTCTTCTTTGTCCTGCTTCATGTCACTGGCAACAAGGCTATGAAGGATATAGAAAAATATAAATGTGTGCGCCGAATAGGCGCACCTATTAAGTGTAGCCCCGACTTGTGCTTAATTGTAAATAATTAAACAAAAATCAAGATTTTAACCTTGTAGTCTTTTCCGAGTAGTATACTACACGGTATGTTGACTCTTTAGCATCATGTCAGCTGAAATAATTTTTGCTCAGGGCAATTGTTGGCTAAGCATGTAACCCGAGTACCACTTTATGGATTTTAACCCAATATATGGTCAGGTGTACTTGAGAGATACCTGCATTCCTAATTTTAATGAAGACCAGTTGTCGATCCTTATAAGGATATATCCTCAATACATTAAAATAATCAAGATATCCGAATATATACACCCGGCTGTAGGCTTAGCATGAAGCGTATCTGATTATTTAATCGGTTCTTATAAAATAGCACCTGCATTGCGATTTCAACGCGACCAGCAGGCGACCCACTAGGGCATGCTATTTAAGAACTCATATCTTTGGCCTACTACTGAATAAGCCGGTCTAAACCGACCTACCTAGGGCAGCCCTATAAAATCTGGAGATTTTGATCATTGTTCAACGTGCCCGTTGCTTTGGAGGTGTACCACCAAAGCGTAGCAGATTTTCATGCCGAATCTTGAATATCCGCCCATGAACCGAGTGCGTTGTCCATAATGATGCAATTGAGGACGCCAGATTTGTAAATCATACTTAGTATGCGTTGCACATATGATAGTTTGTAACTCCTGTGTCGGTAGGTGAGTTTGTCGAACGAAAAATTGATATCCCTTGTAGGACAAGACGAGTACTTTAGCGTCAGTAACCGCAATTTGCCAGAGGAATCCTTGTCTGCAAGTCTTTTTGACTTATGTTCTAGATGCAGTATGGTTGCCACAGATGCCTGAGTGGATATATTGCAGGATTTGTTTGCCCTCCTCAGGTTTGACATAGTGCATGAGGGCTCTAGATGTGCTTTGACGATATAGGTCTTCTTTGACTACGATAAAGGTTTTGCTCCGTCGCTTGATTTACTCAGCTTCGTTGCAATCTTTAGAAGTTCATCTTCCACAAGGAATCGAATGATTAGAGTCTTTCCAGTCTTGAAAAATATGAGCCACCTTTCATAGGTTCCGGGTTTGGTGCTACCTCCGACTGAAAGCTCTAATAGTGGTTTGTTTCCTTGTTTTGGCCAATAGGTACCCAACACTGCGCTAGCGCAAGATTCGGCTAGCGACCTACTTAGGGCATACACAACCTGGTAAAATTGTAGCCAAACAAGGTACCCGAACCTAGCATTAGTATAGGATTCGGCTGATGAGCCTCATGGGGCGTACTTTACCCAGCGAAGTTATGGCCAAATAAGGTACTCGAATCTAGCATTAGCATAGAATTCGGTTAGCAACCCTCATGGGGCGTACCTTACCCAACCGAGTTGTACCCGAGTCCTGACTGGTGCCGGAGGTCGATTATTAGCCTCCATGGGGCGTACCAAGGTCAAGGTGACATCCGTGTCCTGACTAGCGCAAGCATTCGGTCAGTAGCCCTCATGGAGCATTTGGAGTGATTCTTGAAGCGTCGCACTCCAAGTATATCATGGCAGACTAGTCTAGCCCCTAAGCGTACGAGATCGGCTCGTAGCCATGAATTCCTGTTATCCGTATCTAGAACTGTGCCCTGCATTATAAACATATTGGATGAGTAGCATCTGATGAAGAAAACAATCACCTGAAGAAAATTTAAATATTTTAAAATATGTATACCTTCTCTTATTGATAGTAATTTCCTCGAGTAGTTGACCCCTTACGTTTAAACACTCTGCCCGACTAGTCAAAGCCCCCTAGCGTCGAGAGTCGGCTCATGGCTCTTTCCTAGACACACGTTTTGGGTGACTTGAATTCATCTTTTATGGGGCAAAGCTTTACGGATCGGAATTTATGCTACTCGAGTACTTTTGCAATCATTAAGAGTAAAAAGAGAAAAATGCGCAGAATGTACACCTATTAGGTGTAAGCGGCTGCGGCATTGGCTAGGCCGAGTGGGGAATTGACGATCTCATCCCTCTAGATCCGATCCCGACTGGCGTTAAGCCGTATCCGAGTCAAACCATAGGGAAGTGAGTTGTCTTCTGGCCTATTTAGATAAGAATATCATATAAAGGAAAAAATAATTATCAGAAAACGACTTAGCTGTTCGGTAATGTACGAGTTGGGAGTGGGGATGCCATCCTTGTATTTGAGCATTTGAGCCCCCGAGTATGTCACTTGTCGTTCTAATAATCTTCAATTCTAGGAGATCAAAGACGGTTGCGACCGACTGCCACAATGAAGTCGTCCGACTTGCGTTTGCGGTTTCCAACCTTAGTCGGGGCCGCGTTATCGGTGTCCTTCCGCTCCTACTATTGGGGTGCTTTTTTGTCATCGAGAGCCTCAGCAACAGCCGTGTTGAATAAAGCTTTGACATAACTTGGAAGTTTCCGAGTGAACTTAGCGATGAATGTGTTCTTAATCTTCGGGATTGAATTTCTCTTCTTAGAAAATCTTTTGATGAAATCACGAAGAGATTCGTTCTTCCTTTGATGGCACTGATACAGATCATATTCAGAAGATGGCCTCTCGTGCGTTTTTTGGAAATTGGTGATGAAGCGTTCCCGGAGTTCTCTTTAGGAGCTGATTGACCTCTTAGGAAGTCCAGTTAGCCATGTCCTCGCCGAGTCGGCTAGAGCAACTAGGAGGTAGTTAGTCATGATCTTGTGATCTCCTCCAGCTGCTCGGATCGCCAGAGTGTAAACTATGAGTCAGAACTCGGGGTTGGTCTTCCAGTCATATTTTTCAATTCCAGTCGGCTTAAAGCCTGACGGCCAGTCGACTTGTTGCAGCTCGTGGGTAAAGGCCGGTACACTTTCATCTATGTGAAGACTTCGACTCCGACTACGGCGGCGAAACCGCTCATGGTGGAGGCCGAAGCGTTTATTCTCGTCTTCTAGTTGGTGACGCTCGTCTTTCTCGCGTTCACGGCGTCGTGCGTTGATGTCTTGCCGGAGATCCTGTTGTAGTCGGCCTCGGACATCCCAGTTGTCCCGATAGTCATCTTGATTTTGGCGCCATCAGTCATTATTGTGGTTGCCGAGTGACATATGGCGTGACTCTGTGTGCGCCTGACTAGATCCGTCCGCTCGGCGTCGCGTTGAGGCAGATGAGACCGCCGTTGGAGAGGCCGACTTGTTGGTTGGTATGAGATTGTCACCCGATTGTTGGCGTTGCTGACATGTAGCAGCGGTGATCATGGCTTTAATCCTTGCTATCATCGGGGTGGCCTGGTGATCATGCCCAAACTGCAGTGTATTCAGTAAGGTTGTAGCGGCCACAACGTTCTGTTGAAGGATAAAAAAACGGTGTGGTCACCGACTCGGGTTTGAAGGATCTCCCGTTGAGCAGTGCGCCTGGCTCTGCGCAGATTGTCGTTGCGAGCATCGCGCTCGTCCTGCAGGCATCTTGCGTCTTTCTCCTGTTGTTCACGTAGTCGGCAGGCTTCCTCTTCTTGTAAATCGCGTAGTCGGCGTGCCTCTTGAGTTGGAGTTGAGCCCTTAGACGCCATGAAGACTTCACGTGGTGGAGAAAAACTCGTTGAAGTGCTGTCCGACTGAGAGTCGGAGTCGAAATGGTTGATAGGGGTAATGACGACTCCAACCTCCCTAGATCTAATCTCGAGCGGCTCTGGGCCGTATCCGAGTTGGACTCCGGGGGATCGAGTTTGCCGCATCGGATGCTGATTGAGAATATCCTCGGTGTTGCCGAGTTCGAATGGAAGATTGACGATCTCCTTCTTTCTTAGCCCGATCTCGACTGGCTCAAGGCTAAGTCCGAGTCGAACACCGAAAGAAAGAGTTGTCCCGAGACCTGAGCATGTTGAAGAGTGCCGTAGCATGTCGATGAGGATTGCTGCAGCGTTACGTGGGCCGACGGGCGCAGAGTCGTCTTGGTTCCTAGCCGATCGGATCGGATCCGAGTCGAACAGGGTGAGGTTGCCGAATTCGTCGGCGACGAAGTTGAGGCTCCCAAAGGTGATTGTTTGCCTGGGAAAAAGTTGATCCCGTCGACTCCGGTGGTTGAATTCATCAGGCTTGATGAAGATGATCTCGACGAAGCCCCTACCTGACGCGCCAATTGTTGATGTTTTGTATCGGCAATAAGAATATGGAGCTACTCGTGAGACCTAAATTATACGGGTTCAGGCCCTCGAAATGAGATAATACCCTATGTCTAGTTGTGGTGTATTACCTTTGAGATTTCTCTGGTGAGATTTTTCTTCTGCCCTTAGGGGGCGTCCTGTCTCCACTTATATATCAGGGGACAAAGTTATAGAGTAAGAATCTCAATCGGATTCCGACTAAGAGATTTCCTTCTAGGAATACAATGTGCCCGAATAGGACTATATCCTTTTTCTTGTCGTATAAGATTATATATGCCGAGTCCTATTGTATCCCTAATTATAAGGCTAGGCACATCCTCTGTCCGAGTGGCACTAATAATTCTTATGAGGTATCTGGGGTCTATGGCCTCCACAGTTGATGGCATTTAAGAAAGAGGAACCATTAAGTTTCCCGGTTTGAAGGTGTTTAGGGGTAATTAATGATGCCTGTAGTGATGGGCAGTGCTGAATTTGTCGTACGCGTCAATCTGACATGTTTTTCGACAATACAAAATGTACTGGCTTGGCTTAGTGTTCGGGTAATCCAGGTCTAAGCATGTCATTTTCACAAAAGGTGTGTACATACGTTGGTGAAATTGGCTGCATCTTGTCACCTTGATCGAGACGTTTTCTGCCAAATGCCTCAGTAGTGTTTGCTATCAAAAAATTGTGCGCAGCCGTCTAAAAGAAACCAACCGATGCTGCAGTGCATTTTATACAGATTTCAAGTAGTTTTCAAATGCTATTGCTCAGCAGTTTTCCAGATGCAACTAGGATGGTCGCGATCACAAAGATTGGAACGTGTTAGCACCGATTGGATCAGCGCAACTATTCTACAGTATTAGGCTATTATCAGCAATTAGCTGCTTCATCAAGCTTGCAAACAACAACGATTCCGTACTGATCAACGTCTTTGTCTGATGTATATGTGCTAGTTTTCCAGTTGCAATTTGCCAGCGCAAAAGCGATGCAGGGAGAGTCTGGAAACCAAACGGTTCGCGTCTTTTTCACGAAATCAATGATAGAACTCGGAGGTAAAATGACTAGTCGGGGATGAAAAGGCAGATTGCTGCCCTCATTGAAACCAGATAGTCAAATCGAAGCCTTAACTTAGCGAGAAAGCAAGAGAAAATAACTAAAACTATTCGAAGGTGGGTACTAATGACTAATAAGGCAAAATCGCAGATGTAATTCCAAGTCAAAGGCAAAGTTTAAGCTAACTGGCCGAAAGCAGCTATGTGAAAACATACTACTTGAGCAAAGAAGATGCCATCTCGACAACACGATGAGACGAGGAGGAGGAGGAGAACGAAATCGCCATGCATACATGTGTATGCTTTCTGCAAAATTTCGTTTTGTTCATGCAGTTCTTGCTATCGATCGGATGTTCTACCTTCCACAAGTAGATCCTGCACAGATTAATCCAATAAACTTTGCAGCTTCAGGACGGGCGGCGACGGCGGCTTCGTCAGAATTCAACACGTCGAATGCAGGACGTACGTACGTTCACGTTAGTCGAGCACGACACGTCCAAACAAAGCTGCAGGGAGGAGAAGAAGAAACAAAGCAAAACCCAAATCAGCCACTCGATCGACCGATCCACGGAAAGGTTCTAGCCTTGTAGGCGACCACGTTGGCCACTGCAAACGGCGCGAGATGCCGTGTCAACCGCGAGCGCCGAGCGATCGACGGGACAAAAAACTGTTCACGGCGCGTGCCACGCGCGCGCGAGGGCTGGAATCGGAGAGCGCGTTGAACACTCCGCCCTCCCGATCCGTGGACGAACAGATGATGTGTTCAGTTCAGGAGATCGATCAGCTGGACGCTGTGCGTGCGTGCGCGGAGGCGGCTAACGCGAAGGTTCATCTCCCTCGTCCGGTTCGTTTCGACCGGAGAAACGATCGGTCCAACGGCGGCACGCACGTACGCTCGCTGCGCGCCGCGCCATCGGGCAGCAGTACTGCAAGATAACTTATACATAAAATTTTTTTGTAAAAGACGTATCACTCAGTAGTTTAGAAAATATGTTTAAAAAATCAATGCTAAGTTCAATCTATAAGCTGTCGAGAACTGGAAACCCAATGTCCAGAAGTCACTTACTCACCATGCGCCTGCATGGTCTGAACATACGTGTATTTTTGAATATATCAATATTCTTGCTGTGTTGATTTACCATAAGGATTGTTGATGATGAAAGGGGAAAGGAAGTTTCTCCAAATATTTGGGCTCTTTTGCAATAAAGAAAAGGTAAAGAAATTTTGGAGGATTGAATTTCTATGAAAAAAATTCCATTTAGAACAAAGGAATTACTCTCTCCAATTCCTTTGAAATTCCTATGTAACGGACTATTTCATAGAAATTTAAGAAAAAAACTAGTATGAAGTCCTATCTTATGTTTTCCTCTTCATATAACACAAAGTTACTGTATTTTTTCCTATGTCACAAACCATAGTTTGGGAACTTTCCTATGCACTTAATTTCTATGAAAATTCAATGAACATGACACTTTATTCCTGTGTTTTTCCTGTTTCTATATTTTTATAATTCTACATTGCAAAGGAGCCACTCTTTTGCAAGAAAACAAAATCACTCTCTTTTTCGTGTGACAAGATATTTGGGAACGATTTTGTATCAGATTCGTTGGGTGGTGTTTAGGTATTTAGGGGGTGTTCTGATCTGCTTCTGGCTTTACTTGTTTTTCGTTAGCACGCTTTCTAAAAACATAAAATTATGTGTTTTTATAAAAATTTTATATATGAAAGTATCTCTAATCCATTTTTTAAGTTTTTAATAGTTAATAGCTAACACTTAATTAATTACACGCTAATAATATTTTTTATTTTACGTGGAGCTTATAAACCACACGTATAAGTAGGTACATTACCTTAGTTTAAAAATTAAATACAATATCTTATAAGTCGCACTTATAAACTGGCTTGAACGGCACCTTAGTTTTAGATTAAGAATTGAATATGATATCTCAACTTCCAAGCTCAGTTCGTTGCCCTTTCTTTATACAGACTTGCCCTTTCTTTATACGGACTACCTTTGTTAACGTGGCTAGACACTAGCTAGTTGGCTGCTTCGCCCACGAACCACGATCCGTTCAAAGCTACGAGTCGCCTCGCGTTTTTTTTTTCTGTCGTAGTAGTGACAACAATATGACGTCATAAACCTATAAACCTAAAAAGATACTACTCCTCCATTCTAAAATATAATTTTTACACTAATATTAAGGAGAGATAAAATATAATTTCTACTATTTATTTTCTCTAAGTAAGTGAGATATGGACCAGACTAGTTAAAATGATAATAAAGATAATGGATATTTTAAAGATAAAATATATTTTTTTTTATAAATACTAAATTATTATATTTAGATAAAATTAAAATTATAGAAGTTATTTTATTTTACTACGAAGGGTGCAGTACAAAACACTAAAATAACGGCGCCATGGACTGCCACTACCTGCCTACCTACTCTCGCTTCTACTGTGTTCATGCGAAGTTACGAAGCAATCCGCGCCGGACACGGGAGCCTGGCACTTCTACGTAGCGCCCAGTTTTCGCACGGAGTTCGTGGCGTATAGCGTCGCGCGGAGACCCGGCGCGCGGTCGCGGCTGGGAAACGGTAAAAACCGTACAGAAAAAGTCTCGCGCCCCAGTCCGCGGCGAACGTGGTCAAGCAAGCCCGATACAGCGACGGGCACGTACATTTCACACACCACGTATTATTTTAGCTGTTTGTACGCGCGCACATCGGCCTCAAGACTTGGACGTCTCATCGCATCTCAGTATATATCTCTGAAAAATTACACTGTTTAACTCTTTTTTAAATTATTTTTGAAAATAAATCGATTTTAAAATTTTTTTTAAAGTGGATTGTCAGCTCAGCGTCAGCCACGAAAGTGCTGAGGTCCGACATGTCCACGCCACGGGGGCTAGCGCTGAGCTCTTTGTTTCCGTGGCTACCCTGTCCACACGAAGGTGTCAAAGCTCCACGCCAGTGGACGCGGTGCTGAGCTGGCTTAACCCATCGCCACACCACGCCAGGCCTATTTCTTCTCCTTCTTCGACCGGCTACCTCAAATGCGAAGAACAGCGTGCCCTCTCTCCCCCACCCCCAAAACTCCGCAAATCCCAGCTAAATAGAGTAGATTTGGTTCAGTTTTTGGTGAAAGCTCATCTCCAAGCTATCCTCCATACAATGCCCTCTTTTCCTCCTTGGATTTGTGATCCTTTTTTGGTTTTTTGATAAACCCTAGTTGTGTAGAACCCTAACTTGTTAGATGAGGAACTCTAGTTTTTGGAGGATGAAGAACGCTAGTTTGATAGATGGAAAAGTCTTGCCCGCATGTTTGGTATTATGTTTTTAGTATGTGTAGGTATTTGTACTAGTTATGTGTAGTATATGTACAAAAATTTTGAATATGTGAAGGTGGTAATTTTGATTTGTGTTGCATATGTAGTAGTTTCAATGTTATTTTGAATGTATTTCGTCGTGTAGGATATTTTTTTTATTTGCATTTTGTACTTATAATATTGTTATGTATTCAATACGTATTTTTTGTTATGCTTTTTATATTTATTATAAAATTTATCTCATGTTGTGTAGATGGATAGATTGATCCGTCTGTGGTACAGTGGCGCAGTGAATGAGTTAAGGAATGGTGGCAGTCATTTCGAGGGTATGACCATTAAGTCTATAGTGTTTCCTACCAAGTCTACTTTTGAGGATCTTATGGCCCGTATAAAGGATTTGTTGGGCTAGTCAAACGAGTTGGTTGCTCTGCATATACGATGTCGGAAGTGGACCAATATTACATAAGCATATGCTCTAGTTGAATGGGGAGGTGGTGTGAGAAGTGTACGTTGACATTGTGATAGGGCCGCAAATCAAGTCCCTCGAAGTGTTTGCCTGCAAGGTGCAAGGGGCGATAATCAAAGAGGATTACTTGGACCTAAATATATCCCCGCGTGTAGTTTTCCCTATCTCTCATCCGGTGAATGTTGTGTTGGATGATGAAAGCGATGTGAAGAGTGACTTGGTTAGACGGATGCCAAGTGAAGGAATGGTCCCCGATAGTCCACACCACGGTCGTGGTACATCACTCGTTGAGACTCCTGCCAAGGATGTGGTTGCACACAATCAAGTGGACGAGGATGATTTAGAAGAAGAGCGAGAACCTATGATAGATAATTAAGTACTTAGGGGTGTACGTCACTTGCTGCGAGAGGGTATTTATGTGAGTGCGAGGACTCTATGGAGAACCACGGGTTGGACCCTAGTTTGCTTGATGAAGCAGGTGAGGGCAAATCCCTATATAACGATGATTATGCCTCTAACTCAGATGACGACAGGTCGATAGCTAAGATGTCTGAGAAAGAGAGAAAAGCCTTTGAGGAAATAATTGGTCGTAATCTGGCCATAATACAATTTGAGGATCTCACCAACGCAAACCTTGCAATCGCCAATGGTGACCCTGAGTACGATGGTGGTATAGATGCAATGGGAGAGGAGCCAAGGAAGGGGTTAGAGTTCCGATCTCTTGATGAGTTGAAGATTTGGCTACAGCAGTACTCGATCTGTGTGAAGTACTCTGACGTCACGTTTAGGTACATGGTGGCTTGTCTTGACTCATCGTGCAAATAGGAGGTCTATGCACACAGAACCACAAGCGAGAGGTGAAGAATATCCAGGATGGGTGATGAGCACAGCTGTTATAGCGTGGAGGCATTGGGGCGTCATTTGCAGCTCACTTCTTGCTTCATTGGCAACAGGTTGTAAGCTTTCTTTCGAGCTGAACCTACAATCTTTATCGGCGTTGTTGTAGAAGCGGTGGAGTTTATCTTCAAGTACCGGCCATCATATGGAAAAAGCTTGACGGGCTAAACAGGTGGCCATGAGAGTCATTTTTGGAGAGTGGAACTAGGCGTACGTCCGTTTGCCTACTCTATTCAATGCAATTAAGACGAAGAATCCCTCCATGTACCATAGTGTTGAGCCATATGAGGAGAAGTCAAGAATTGTCAACGGAGTGGAGAGACATGTTGTTTGGCCATGCTTTTTGGATTTATGGGCAGTGCGTCGAGGCGTTCAAGCATCTCCGGCCTGTGTTAGCAATAGACGGGACCTTCTTGACAGGGAAGTTTAAGGGCACATTACTAACAGTGATTGGCATCGATGCTGCTTACCAGCTAGTCCCCTTGGCATTTGCTCTTGTGGATAAGGAGAATACCTCAAATTGGAAGTGGTTCATCCGTACACTAAGGTTGTGTCTTATCAGTCCTAATAGAGATGTTTGTGTAATTTCTGACAGACACCTTGGGATTTTGAACTTGATCAACAATATCATACCTGAGCATCGACCAGTTCATCATAGATGGTGCATGCGGTATTTCTGTGCTAATTTCCATTCCGCTAGTGCCACGCAAGATCAGATGAAGAAGCTTGAATGTATAATTCACATAAACGAGAAGCCGATATTCCTCTCGGAGATCAAGGGTTTGATGGCTCTTCTTGCTGAGTATCCAAAACAGTGGCTGCAAACCCAAATGGCTGACAAGGAGAAATGGTTTAGGGCTTTCGATCCGCAGGGACGTCTGTTTGGTTTCATGACAAGCAACTTCGTAGAGAGCTTCAATAATGTCTTACGTGGTATCAGTAAACTACCTATGACAGCTATTGTGGCGTACACTTTCACCAAGCTGAATGCTTGGTTCGTTGACAGGCACAAGGACACTTCGAAGCAGGTCTTAAAGGGTATCCGTTGGCCGAAGAAAGTTAAAGAAAGGACAGAGAAGCAGAAATCTAGGATGACGGGTCAAAGGATGACCTGTTTTGACTTCGAGGCAATGAAATACGAGGTTACGGAACAGGGAGGGTGTCACAGCCGCTAGAGTTCAATGGGGAGGATGATATTACTGTGTCGTTGCGAGAGACAACACATGCACTTGCCAAAGACCGCTTCTTTTTAAAATGCCATGCTCTCACATGATCAGCGTGTGCCAACTTCGAGGTTTAGATGCGGAGGTTCCCCCACGCTTGTGTTATGAATTCTCAAACATTGCCTTGCGTAGCACCTACACTCCTAAATTCGAGCCATACCTTGACCCATCTCAGTGGCCAACATACGACGGTGAGTTGTTCGTCCCGGACATCTCATTAATGATTGCCGACCGTGGAAGACGGAGAACTAGCCGGTTCAGGAATGACATGGATAGGGCTTTCTCTTCAAATAGGAGGGGTCAAGGAACGAAGAACGCGAATGGGAAACCAGCCGTTCAAAACCGGTGCTCTATATGCCATCAACAAGGGCATAAAATGACTAGATGTCCTCGACGAGATAAGTCGAATGACCTAGCACGCAAACGTAGGGTTGGTGGACATCATAGCGAGCAAAGGGGAGGTGAAAATTTAATACATGTTTTGCACTTTTGTTTACTCGCATTTACATTTATGTTTTAATTGTACCAAATGTATTAACTAACATGTGTTGTTGTCTCATCTTGCAGGATGACGAAGTACCCTTACCTCGATCAGTATTACGAGGAGAGGCATCGAGCTCCTAGGCTTGCGAACGGCCAGGTGATGTACCAGACACCTATACTTGCAATCAAGCAACCTACAGTGTTTCGCTATATTTCTAACTTAGCCTTGTGTCCCTTTTTTTAGGTTCTCAAGGTCTTTCACATTCGTAGCCACGCGGGTGCGATGCGATACGACAACCGATGCACAGATCGGTTGCGTTGGGCTGGGCTACTGACCTTCGTCACGATGGTGGTCAGGCAGGGGCTTCCGGTCTACAACGCCTCGGCACTCACAGCCTTGGTGGACAGGTGGAGGCAGAGACACATACCTTCTACCTCCCATGCGGGGAGATGACAGCCACCCTCAAGGACGTCGCTATGATCCTAGGGCTTCCTATTCAGGGGCAGTCGGTCACCGGTGACACCAAGTCGGTGAGGTGGCGGGGTATGGTGAAGGAGATGCTTGGTATAGCTCCTCCTGAGGCACCGCCGGGTCAGCGCATTAGCAAGACCTCCGGTGTGCCACTGCAGTGGCTGCGTATCACATTTGGTGACCCAGATGAGCCACTGGATGAGGACGCTGACGATAAGACCGTGGACGCGTACTGCAGGGCGTACGTGCTTCACCTCTTCGGTTCGGTTCTTTTCCCTGACTCCGCAGGCGACACGGCCTCGTGGATGTGGCTTCCTCTGCTTGCGGACTAGGATACTGTAGGACAGTTCAGCTAGGGCTTGGCAGCACTCACATGGCTTTACAGGCAACTATGCGATGCTTGCCTGAGGACAGCCAATGGGTCAAACCTCAGCAGCTGCATGTACCTACTACAGGTAAGGGCCATATCCCTTGTAAGATCCTTCTGTGGTTTATTGTTTATTTAATTGTGTCATCTGTTATGTACCAGATTTGGATGTGAATGCGTCTTCCCGCGGAGTCATCCCAACTAGCCATACCACGGCCTAGAGAGGCGACCGATCGTGGCATTTCTAGGGGAGGAAGTTCCTCAGCCTCGTCCAGGGCGCAACAACACCACGTACTACCACTACACCAACAAGCTAGATTGCCATCATCATTCGCAGGTAGAGTTCGAACAACTTAAGTACGTAGTTCTCTCTAACTGTGGTTTAGTCTGTTATTTAATTGAGGATTGTGTTTCAGGTGGAGTGGGAGCCGTATAGGTCGCAGGAGGTCGAAGAACTCAACGTGAACCCTATGTGCTACATCGAGTTTAAGCTGAACCAGATGCATTGCCCCCTCATCTGCTTCTACGCAGTCGAGTTCCAGATGTGTCACCGGGTGATGCGTCAGTTTGGCCGGCATCAGAGATGCCCCCCTGACATGTTCTCCACGAGCGTCGACCTCCACAAGTAAGCTTGCGCCCTTACCTTCGCGTATCGTCTAAACAGATAGTCCGGCGCTAATTGCCTTCTTGTGTAGGGTGGACCGGCGGAAGAACAAGAGGACCACCGATTGGGTGGCATGTAACGACCCGTTCTCTTTTACCTGTTGGAATTCGTCTTTCCAAGTTCGAACTCCTCTCCTATCCCGTTCAGCTGTGCCTCAGTTTTTCTCTCCCTGGCCAGCCGACTACCTTTTCCCCTTGTGCCGAGTAGATTCCTACTCAGTCCCTGTGTCTTGCCTTTTCCCTTGTGTCACTCGGCCACCTTTGCTGCCGAGTAACCTTGTGAAGTTGCCGACTACTTTGATAAGCTCCCCGTTGTCTTATCGTCTCACCCAGTTGCGCCCCTCTCGTTGGATGCCGACCACCGATGTGGAGAAGTAACCAGCTTTCACCTGCCCGCAGCATCGTTCGAACCAGTGGACAATACCCCGCTGCATCGCTTGGACCAGTGGTTAGTCAGCAGTTCTGTCAGTTAGGCTCCTCCAACCCGTCCTTGCTACGACCTTAGTGTCTTATCGCCGCTACAGTGCCTACCAACTCCACCGGCCACGCCCAGCTCCAAAGTCAATCCCTGTCTCAACGTCTTATCACCTTGACAGCTTCTCTTGACTCCTTTTCTCCATCACCCTGCGTCGACGCGCCCTTGCCTCACGCGCCGGCTATAAGTGAGCATCTATGCCTTCTCTTTTCCCCTTGTTTTGCAACTCGGCCATCTCAGCTAAATCATCGTCTTCTTCATCCCCATCGTCGGAGCTGTTTCCTACTTCCCGAGCACCCTCGCCGTTGTTTGCTGCTTCGCCCGGAGTTCCTACCGGTGAGCCTTGTTGCCCGGTTCGCCAACTATCTCCGCCGACTGCTATCCTTCTGCAGTCGACTCCCGTAGCGTTCTTTCCCTTAGTGTTTTATCTCTTTCCAGCTTATCAGTGGTTGTCTTTTCTGCTTGTCCAGAGCCTGAACCAAAGGATGATCCAGAAGCCGTCTTCGCCGAGGAAGATCCTTCTCTGGAACAAGGCAAGCCCCTTTGACCATATTGTTTCCTATATTTGCAAAATTATGTTGTTTGCAAAATATGCATGCTTAGCTTACACTGTAAATTGTTTGGCCTCGGTCTGCAAGCGCAACCGACGGACCTACCCAGTAGTCGCACTATTTCTGGTAGGACTTTGATGTATTTCTCCCTTGAAAGCCCCACAAATGGCACGTTGGCGTCATACCCGTTGGGTATGATTGCCGAGTAGAATGCTTAGCCCTGCATCGTTGTTTGTCGTTGAGAAATATGGGTTTTTACTCAATCGTTTAAAAACCCGGTACTCTGTGTATCAGCGTGTTTGTGAAATAAGTAAAAGTTGGGAAAATCTTGAGGTACAGGGTCAGTGCCTATGTGGCCTGGCTATGTATTGTCGATAAGGACCGTTTCCTTTGGGAATTCCATCCGAGCATTTTACAGTGCGACCAAACGGGTAGTGTGGGTTGCCCTTGGCCGAGTAAATTATAGGTTTAGGGAAGTCTGGTGCCAACTGGAGTGGACTCATCTGAGTTGTGGCTCGTGGGCCCTGGTGCTGATGGTGGTTGTAGCCGACCTGAAGCATTGATCCTGTGTGGATCCTTCTGCTGGCATTAGATAACCCTAGACTGGCTTTGAAAATGGCCTTGTCACAAACTTCCGGTACAGGCCAGTACTCGGTGTAAGTTTTGTGTCGTTTGGGTAAAGCGTGCACCCTCTGCAGAGTTTTAGCTGAATTGTTCGAACAGTCGTGCCCACGGATAAGGGCGATGTAAGGTGATTCCCATAGCGTAGATTTATTTGCCAGTGGTTTGTAAAGCTGATTTATGGGAAGGGAATCTGACCAGAGTTTGCCGAGTAAGCAAACGGAAGGCCTGTGTGGCCAGAAACGGGCCTGTGTGACCCGGGGTGTTGAAGCATCATAAGCAAGTGTGTGAAAAGTAATCAGGAGATAAGTCTTCGGGTTGTAGCCAGAAGATGACAAAGAGCATGCTCCCGGGTTGTAGCCAGGGCAGCAAAAGTTTGAGCTAACTGGTTGTAGCCAGTGTAGCGGATATAACCGGTTGTAGCCGGAAAGTGCTAAAAGAGATAGCTGAGATTTGGTTGTAGCCGAGTCTCAGGGTCAACGGGTGGTTGTGACCACTCGGGAAAACAGCAGACCGAATGGAGTGGTCGGAGCCACTCGGATGTTAATCTAATGTGGAAATGGAAGAATATGATTCATTAAGTGGCGAGTTGTTGAAAAGCAACTTGCGGAATGGATCGAGGTGTGAGCCTCTTTCCGACAACTAAAACTTGACACACTAGCATTTTGACAAGCAAAAATGTTTCTAAAAGCTGTCTTTCGCAGATGAAACTCTTAGCCCCTTGTCCAGCCGACATGGCACACTTTTCCGGCTTGTGGAGTACGACAGTACTCACCCTTGTTTATATATATGTATAGTAGGTCTCGAAGAGGAAGACGAAGACCCGACTGCCGCCGAGTTCTTCCAAGACCAAGCCGACTACGAGGACTTCTGAGGTTTCGAGCCTAGTTCCCAACCCAGCCTGTGGCGTAGCTGTGTCCTTCTGCCGAGTGGTTTCTCCCTGCTTCTGCCCTGTTTGTGTTGTTCTCGCTAGTTTACCCTGTTGTTGCTTTTGTCTATCCGGGGCCTGTCCTGGATGGAAACATTTGTATTATATATGTATGTACTCTGATATGTATATGTTGTACTCTGAGTTGTATCACCGATGACTATGTGCGTATCCGACTACTGATCCAAGGATCGGGTACTGTGTGCACATTGTGGGCCCTCCCGAGGGCGGCCCACATGGCATATCACTAGCAGTACATCGAGGGGTGGCTAAAGTTTGAGGAGAACCGACTGCCGGAGGGAACAATGCACAATAGGAGAGTGTTCGACGAGTACTTGCAGTGGCTCGCTCGCACATACTGGTTGTTCCTTCGGCCGGTGTGGACCATGGCGAACATTGGGGACGAAGCATCCGATGAGAAGATCGACAACGAGTACGACACACGTACTCGACAGGGTTCGACGGTCGAGTTCGGTCCCGTACGCGACAGGGTGGTAAGCACCATATGACAATCTCGAATTCACAAAAGTCTAGCCCACTAAATTGAGCCGTACAACTAAATTGCAGTCTAGGGAGCTCATCCGTTCGATGAACGATGCGGGCGTGGCGTTAGCCGTTCCTCCAGGATTACAACGTGAGATCCCAACACTACGCACAGCTCTCCAAGTACGTGTATCACTTTTGTGAGTTTACCTTATAGTTAGTACGCTTCTAATCGATGTTTGTCTTTCACTGTGCAGATACTTCGCACCCGTTGTCAGAGATTGGTGGTACGGCTTGGTTACATTGTTGTGGATGTGGTCGAGCCACAGTCCATCTTACAAGGATCTTCGGTGCCTGAGTCGTCGCGTTCAAGACAACGAGCTCAAGCGCAATCAAGCAGGTCTGCTGAGGAGGAAGAGGAAGAGAAAGAGGAAGGTCGAGACGAAGGGGAGGACGAAGGGGACAAGGAGGGTGAACAAGACCAAGACAAGATTGGACCCTCCCAGCTGCAGGATGCGCCACTCCCCTCGCAGGCAGATCCCGATCGCCAACTGAGGCCATGGGCTAGAATCCGCAAAGCCAGCAAGTACGCCCCGAGCCAGCGACGTCAGAGGAAGAAGTAGTTAGGTTGTTCGGACTTTAATAGTTTAGTAGGTGGTTCGTACTAGAGAATATGTCGTTAGTTTGAACTTTGTAATATAGCCGACTCTACTATGTGGATGCAGTTAAACTTTGTAATATACTCAACAGCGGCTATTGGCAATGCTCATGTGCTCATGCATCAGCAGCGGTTTGCTTTTCTTTAAGTGAGCTTGTAGTGTGTTTGGTTGTTCGGCAGAAAATGGTATGTGAATATGGTAGACAACCTCTTTAGGTCAAAAAAAGTGGAACTTCACTTATAATTTTGTTCAACTATCGATCTGCTTTTTACTACACTTGAGTAATGAGAACATAGTATTACAATGAATTTTGTAACACACATATTTCAGTTATAACACTTGCAAATAAACATAGGATCAGCTGATAGTTGGATTTTAACTCTAGGGAATTTTGCATGGAATCACAAAGAGAATCACAATTTTTGTCTTCAAATTCAGTAAAATCCTAGTGCGCTGAGGTGCCAGGGTCCATGCCAGGGATATTGGCACGGACCTAGGGGACTTAGCCAGCGCACCAAAGCCTGGAACCTAGTACGTTGAGGTGTCTAGGGTCCGTGCTAGGGACATTGGCGCAGACCTAGGGGACCTAGCCAGCATTCGGCAAAGTCCTCCTACTAGGGGTGAAAAGTTTGCGTTGAGGTGCCCATGGTCCACGCCGCGGTGATTGGGGCGGAGCTGTGGGGATAACCGGTCAAAACATTCCTCCTATGGGGAGGAGGGGGGAGGAGTTTTCACTGACATGGCCTACATCCGCGCCAGGTGGATTGGCGCGGAGCTTTAGGTCTTAGCCGATGCTCCTGGCTACCACCTCAGCGCCAGGTGATTTGGAGTTGAGCTTCACAAGCTTCGTGCCGCAGACATTGGCGCAGAGCTTTGGGCTGATGGTCGACCAAAAAACTCCTACCGGGGACAAAAAGTTTGCGCTGAGACACCCATGCTCTACGCCAGACGGTTTGGTGCGGAGCTCAAGGACTTAGCCGAGGCCCAGTCTGCCAGCTCTGTACCAGATCCATTGGCGCTGACCTCATAAGTCTCAGTGCCATGTATTTTGGCGCTAACATTGTGGCTGCTGTTTGTTGAACTGCCTCAGCCTTAGCTCCATTGTTACAGTTCTTTGCAAACAGTGCATTCGTAAGGTAGGGATAAATAAATAGATGTCAACACAACACACAGGACGAACTCCAACATTACACGTTACTTGCTTACGAACGTAACGAAATTATCCGTCCAACGAGTACAAATGGCACGTGAAACATTTCTAGTTACCGTTATTACATGCCTTAGGGTATTTCAAACGGAGATCCGACTAGATATGCAACTACTGTATGCAGCGGTGGTACTTCCCCTTCCTCGCCGCCTCCGGCCTAGCGTCCTTCGCACGTAGTGCCCTCTGCCGCTTCCTCTCTCTGTTTGCCTCACGGACTTCCTTCTTCTGCCGCTCCTTCTCCTCCTTCCTCTTCTGTTTAGCCCCCCACTCTGTTTTAGCCGCCTAAAGACGTTCGATGCGCTCCCTGTGCCATTCCTATGACTTGCGAAGATATTCTGCGTCTTCTGAATGGATCTCCATATCTATCCACTGCACAAAGTCGCACAAAGACGGAGGAGGCTTTGGTGCCTTGATATGTATAAATTTGTTAGCACAAAGGTTAAAATATTTCATAGTACAAGAAAATTCCTATTACCTCCACCGGCTTCTTCGACTTTCTTTTCTTCCCTTGCGGCTTGAGCTTCTCCAGGGAGTACACGTAATTAGCGCACATCCATTACATTTGTCAGTATGTGTGATCCTTCTCACTTATTGCAAATTTGCAATCATCTCCACACCAACACATCGGTGGAGGCACGCCAATCGGATGTCGTTGATGACTGGATATACCCAACGCATCCATCACAATCTACATTATAATCAAATAAACACAAGTTATACCTTACTAGGCTAACCACACGCACTCATAAAATATCAAAACAGAATTATATTTCAAAAATTTACTACTGAATAAGGGGTGCATACTCCAATAATTACGACAATCACATGTTACAAATATACCTATACAACTACATACCTAGGGTATACTAAACATGACTACAAAAAATAAAATACCATCATCCACATTTCTCTCTCCCTAGCATCCCTCGAACTAGGGTTCTCATTTAATAAAAAGAAACCTAACTTCAATTCTAGGGTTCACATAAAAACCAAATTAACATCGCATATCCATGGGAAAAGTAGGGGTGTTATATGGAGGACACTTTGGAGATGGACTACCACCAAAAATCCGGAGGAAATTAGCTTAATTTAGCTTCGATTTGGGGTGAGGGATAGAGAGAGAATCGCTTGTTCTCTGGCCGGCCGAAGGAAAGAAAAGAAGGAGTGGGCCTGGTGCGGCGCGGCGTGGGTTATGCTAGCTCAACACCGTACTCGCTGGCGTGGAGTTTTGACACGTCAGTCCTCCATGTGGATGGGACAGTCACAAGGGCAAGGATCTTAGCACCAGCTCCCATGGCACGGACATATCGTAGCTCAGCGTCTTCGGAGGCTGGCGCTTAGCTGGCATTCCATTTTTAAAAAAAGTTTTGGAACCGATTTATTTTTAAAAATAGTTTTAAAAAAGAGTTAAACGGTGTAATTTTCGGATATATCTCGGCGGTTGCCGCGAGAGCGACGTGTGGTGCTGCATGCTACGTAGGTTTTGTTCTTTTGGACCATTAGTACTTTTCTCCCTTTTCTTTTTCTTTTTGTACTGGTACGTGAATACGTGATCTCTCTTTTTCTCTCTCCTGTGGTGGCAAGTTGCGAATCGAAAGGAAACGGAACGGGGGAAGGCCGGGTCCGTGCGTGTTGGGGGTTTGAATGGGTCATCCCGTTTTGCGTACGTACGTAGGCGAGCAGGCGACGAAGATCTGGAAGGGAGTAGTACAGTGCGATGGGGCAACGGCTACTTTCTACATGTGCGCGTCTGGGAGACCTGGCCGTCGGGGTAATGTGGCGGTCAGTTGCGAGAGTGGTGTAGTTCGTATATTGGGCGTAGATGCATGCATGAGCCCGTAACTAATTACTAGTACTACTTTAACGAGTATCTATCCACTAGTTTAAAAAGAAATGGTAAGTATAGTCAAGTAGTAGTACGTGTCTAGTTGGCTAGTGGTCAATGTGCATCGCCGTGCCATTTTCGTCCGGCTGTGTGGCCACGCTAGGGAGAGGAGGGATGTCGAGTACGTTTTTTTAGGTTGCAGTGCGTGGCCCATGTATTATACAAAATTCAGGCCTCGTACGTACGATTGATCGCCACGGCTATGGGAACGTGTAGCTCCGGCCGTCACGCTCGGCTACTGTCAGTACCGACCACCGCAGCCGAGCGCGGGAGCCCGGGCCTGCAAATCGCGGTACTCGATCAGCTCGGAACTGGACGCTTTCACGTGTGGTCGGCGCCGTGCTACAGCTTCCTTCGGAATACCCAGGTGAAACGGAATGACAAAAAGAATACGCGAATTCTTCTCTAGGCCTAGTCTGGCCGAACGGAAGGCCGGCGTTAGGCCTAGGCTGGCGTTGGGTTGGGCCTTTCACTTCCAGAAAAGGCCTGTGTCACACTAGCAGGGAATTTTATTTATTTATTTAATAAAATATTTACAAAAGTATATTTTCGTTTCAAAAATTTACAAAAATATATCCCTACCGTCCTCTAAGAGAGCAATTTTATAACGTGGCTAACGGCCGTCGGCCGGGCAGCCGACGGCCATCAACACTTTTACAGACGGCTGCCTGGCCGCATAAAAACCGTCCTTTGTGAGGGCGGCAAAGGGGCCGCCTGCAAAGTACCGGCCGGGGGGCCAGCCATTTTACAGGCGGCCCCCTTGCCGTCCTCCCAGAGGGTGGTTTTTGGACGGCCAGGAGGCCGCCTGCAAAATGGCTGATCCGTGGGTCGGCTATTTTGCAGTCGGCCCCTTGCCGTTCTCTGAGAGGACGGTTTTTGGCAATCAGGGGGCCGTCTGTAAAATAGGGGCGGTCGGACCGCCTGTCTCAATCCGGTCGGACTGGTCGGGTACAGAACCGCTTAAAAGTCATGCGCACTACCTATCTTAAAACAGTCATAACTTTCACATATGGTCTCGAAATTGGATAAATAAGTACTCTGCAGACACCTATAAAAAATTTTACATCTGCTTCTCCCTAACTTTGTCTGGTTTGTCCAAAAAATTTTTACGAAATTCGGCCGGAAAGATTGAGTTTTCGAAATCCGAAGTTTCAGCACGGTTTTTAAAGCACGCTCACAATTTTCTATAAATCACATTTTACATTGGTTTGAGTTGCACATTCACGAGGTTTTGCTATTCTCGAGTTCCTAATTGAGAAAAAAATATCAAAAAAAGAAAAAAAACAAAGTGGCCATTTTGCAGGCAGCCAGGGGACCGCTTGAAAAAGTACTGACGGCCGTCTTACACGTCATTAAATCGCCCTCCCAGAGGGTGTTGGGAGTATATTTTTGTAAATTTTTGAAATGAAGGTATATTTTTATAAATATTTTATTAAAAAAATATAAAAATAAAAAAAAATTCACTAGCAGGCAGCATCAGATTCTTCATTTCTACCATCACATCCTCACATCGCCGGCCACAGCAGTTCCCCTCTCGTCCTTCACGGCTCCGGCTGATGAGATTTGTCAATTTTGTCAGGTTATAGAAATGTCACGACAGAACTTAAAGGGTAAAGTTGTAGAGTATTTTGAAGAGGGTGTCGGTATCCAAAATTATGGGCCTGTTTGGTTTAAATAGTGTTGAAGTAGCATTTGGATTCAGGCCAATTTTTGACTTGCCTTTGACAAATCTGGTACTGGCCAATTCTAACAAGTGGAGAGAGAGCGGAATTTGGTAAAACTCATTTTGACCTCAAATCAAATGCAATCTTACCTTAAAAAATTGGCAATACCAAAAATGACCATTGCCAAAAAATTGGTCAGGCCTATTTTGGCCTCGAACCAAACCAGCCCTATATGTTTCCAAGACCAGAGGGAGTAGAGTGGAGAGGCAGTCTAGATTTCACCAGAAACAAGGCACACGAGAAGTCTCAAGCTTGAATTTGAAGCCTGACAACAGCGGTTAGATGAATTGCAGAAAAGGGTGGAAAAGAAAGAAGCAAAAACAAATATGGTGCGATTCTTCCTGACAACGCATCTCTATACAGGTTCATTTTTGCAACAAAGAATGGCAGAAATGCCTGAGGACTTCTTCACCAATGCTTATTTCTCCAGGCTATCATATCATACTAGAAGAAACAATGCCACCATCTTCTCGTTGTCAGCCTATGGAAGTGCAGCTCTCAATTCTTTCCTGTCTGCCCCAAATGACTGCACAATCAAGGAGACTTTAGAACTGGTTCATTCTCAAATGTTCAAAATGCAGCTGAGGTCACTTCAAATGAGACCTGTCTAAAACCATACCAACCCATTCCAGTGCTTGTGAGTTATCAGAATAAGTTCTTCTTACCAAACAAGTTTACATATAAAATATAAGTGGAAACTCGTGGTTCAATTTAAAATTGTAAAAACTCTGCTATCACAGGCCAGTGTAACATGGAGAAGTTTTTTTTTATATATAATGTCAAGCTCACAGAGTACTGTTCCATAAGCAGTTGAAAAAATACATCGCACCATGAATTGAAATTTCAACACTTCAACTTCTTAGAAAACTCTAGTAGCATATACACCAAACCTCAAATTCACATTCTGGATGTGTTTGTGTTTTAATCAAATGCCGTGCTTGCGTTAGTAAAAGGAAATAACAATGCAGACTTCACATCTGAGACGAGATAGATGAATTGGACTAGTGAACTTACCTCCACACCAAAACCCTTGACATATACATTCGTAAAGAGCTCAGAAATATCAGGCATAGGACTCTCCTGCAAATATTAAAGAGGGTACTGAGTGAAAGACTAGTTCAAAGCAAACAAGTAAAAAAAAGCAAAATGTAGCAGGAACCTTTGCTTTCGCAATGGCATCATCGACTTCTTTTCTGATTTCTTTCTCCATGTCCTGAGATGAAAGATTAGTTAATGAATCATAACAATAATGAGAATATGAAATGGCATCTTAAACATCATTTATACTTTAAATATGTTTAACATATAATATGATACCTTGAGCTCAGCAGCAGTTGCTAGGTCATGAGCCAAGATCAACTTCCTAACCCTTTCAATTGGATCACGCTCCTTTTGGCATGATAAAATAATAATTCGTTAAAATCCAAACATCTGGCATCAACTACACAAACTTAGGGGTCACGAGATCCTCACCTGTCTTACACCTGAGATCTCATCCCTGGTGCGGTAAGTGCTTCCGGGATCTGACATAGAATGGCCATGGTACCTGTAGGTATCCATTTCAAGAACCTAAACACAAAGAGTGGGAAACATTAGTAACCATCACTTACTATGTACTAACTACTAAAACATATCTTTATGGGTGGATTGCTACAAACTGCGAGCATGCACAACCATAAGTCAAGTAGCAACAGGACTTAAGCATCCATAGGGTAAATAGCTGTGTTTCTTAAATTTAATGCATCAATCAGCAATCAAGAACATAGTTAGACCATAAGTTACTGCATATCACCACTAAGTTTCATATTTCACATGTCACAAGTGTGTCCTAGCAGTACACAAAATTGCAAGGACGCAGCAGCTATGGATCAGGAAACCAAGCACTCATGTCAAAGGAACTTCCACATAAAACTATTTATTCCAACTCTAGCTCACAATTACTCTATGAAGTTACTATGTTAGCGTGCATATACATACTGACATTAGTGAGTGGAACAAATGCAAATAAGATAACAGTGACAAAAGGAATAGCAGTCTGGGGTGTAGCACATAATTGACATAGTATTTTAGTCAACAACTGATCAACTAGCAGCTAACATCAAATTTTCGTGGAAAGATTCAGAGAATGTTGATGACAAAAAAATACAGAATATATGTGCATGAACAGGAAAATGTAGGTTGATTAAGCTGCTCAAGTTACCAGAACTGGTTCTTTGACATAGTATTTTAGTCAACAACTGATCAACTAGCAGCTAACATCAAATTTTCGTGGAAAGATTCAGAGAATGTTGATGACAAAAAAATACAGAATATATGTGCATGAACAGGAAAATGTAGGTCGATTAAGCTGCTCAAGTTACCAGAACTGGTTCTTCATGTGAAAATAACCAAGAAATATGAATGCTAAGCCACTGTAGTTCAACAGCAGCAAATCCATAGAATAGCCCTTCATAAGTTTGCATACTTAATTAACACGACAAAGTTTACTTACAATTGGGCCATTCGCAATAGCATGTTCTTTTGCAAATTTGCATGCCTGCTTCACAGCAAGAACATCCATTCCATCAACCTACACCAAAGCAATTAGATGGTGTCAGTGGCAGATACTAAGTAGGACTTAAACATGAAATGGAAAGACTTCAGATGTCCCAACAGAGTAGGATATAATTCAAAATAGGAAAGAAAGAAGAAAGAATGCATCATTTCAAAGTTAAAAGTACAAACCAAACTTATCATATCATAGTAAATAAGCTACAGAAGATGAAATGCATTTCAAGAACAATTAACTTCTATCCACAAATCTATCAACTAAGGTCACATCGAAATTGTCTTTAGGTGACCATTGTGATTTACAATCCTTTTTCCAATACATGTTAGAATAGATAAGATGTGCTAAAAACGCAATTATATCCTTCAACCAAGGCAGCCTCTTCTGTAACTCAAGAAATAGGCAGTCTTATGATTTAATCAGGTCAAACTCTACATAAAAATCCACTGCAAGCAAATCAAACATACCGCAATTGGAAATCAAAATTACAAGAACACTCAACATTGTTCAATCCAGTCACTACGATGAGAAAAAGTAACAACAGTAACTTCACAATCACCTTCAATCCAGGTACATAATCACCACGCTTGTAGTAAGCAGGGCTCTTTGCTGCCCTCCATTCAGCTGTTCCCATCCCATCTGCACAATGGAAAATGAATCAGATCATATCGCATCAAATGAACAAGCAGATATCACGATGCAATCATGATTCCCAAAAGCGGTGTAGAAACTCACAATGGTTGTTTTCGCAGACCAGTATGGCTGGCAGCTTCCAGAGTGCCGATATGTTGAGGGCTTCAAAGAGCTGGCCCTGGTTCGCGGCACCATCACCATAGAGGGCAAATGTAGCAGTTTCCTCCTTCCTGTACTTCTGCGCAAAGGCGAGACCGCATCCAAGGGGAACCTGAGCGCCCACGATACCGTGTCCACCATAGAAATTGGAGTCCTTCTTGTAGAAATGCATGGATCCGCCCTTCCCGCGGGAACACCCAGCCTGGCGGCCCATGAGCTCGGCGAACGCGGAGACGAGGTCGCCGCCGCGGGCGAGGTAGGTGCAGTGATCGCGGTACGCGGTGATGATGGAATCTTTGCGGGTGATGGCGGCCTCCATGCCGACGGCGACGGCCTCCTGGCCGTCGTAGAGGTGGCAGAACCCGCGGATGAGCTTGGCCTTGTAGAGCGAATCGGCCGCAATCTCCATCCGGCGCATCAAGGACATGTCGCGGAAGAAGGTGAGCAGCTCGGCCGGGGTGGTGGTGACGTCGCGCGAGGGGGGGTCGACGATGTGGGAGGTGAAGGGGACGGATGTCTCGAGGGTGAGCGGGGCCGTGGAATCGGAGATCGAGCGGGCCGCGATGAGCGCCGTGGCCGGGGCCCGCGCGGCGGGGATACGGCGGAGGAGTACGGCCGCAGCCATGTCGACGGCGGCCTAGGGTTTCGAGGGCGGCGACGGCCAAATGGATTGGGGGGTGGGTGGGAGGAAGGAGATAGGAGGAGAGATTTTTTCTCGAGAAATTCTCGTTGCGCTCTTAAAGAATGGGGCGCGGTTGGTTGGTGTTGATGGGCTTGGCGGGCCGGCGGCGCATATCGCTCTCGTATAGTCGTGTGCGCTAAAAAAAAAATTGCGACTAATATAACTTGCTGAAATTTTATTGGTTGAAACTGGGTTTGACTGGCATAAGGTAATGGAGAAATTTGAGAGATAAAAAAATGGTTAGACGACAATTGACGTCAGGATTTATATTTTGAGCACGATCGCATCTGATGCACTTCTTTTTCTTTTTTAGTACTCCTACATGTTTTTATATGGAGTTTGATATGTCTCTTTTTTTTTGTCTTTTTTTTGTTTGTTGGCTCTATTATTGTTGTTCCTAATCCATAGTGCTGGTGCAAATATATTTTGACATTAAGTACTCTCTTCGTTTCTTAATAATTAATACTAGACACTATTTACTTTTTAACTTTGACCACGTCTTTTTTTTTAATATTTACAAACACTATAAATGATGACATATTATTAAAGTGGGATATGCCATAAATATAAGAATATAATTAAAGAGTAATTAATGGTCAAAGTTTAAACAAGAAAGTCAAAATTGTCAGTTCTTAAAAAAGGAGGAAGTATATTAGAACTTTAATTAATTAGTTAATCGCACGAATGATATTGAATATAAATAAACAAGGGCCAGTTCTGTCCAGATCACGAATCTTCACTATTGTATTTCGAGCGGATGGCAAGATATGGTTGTCGGAGGAGGGAACTCTAACCGTGGGGAGTCTGGAGACCCTCCTTTGAGGTTCGGCCAGGGGAGTTGTTCACAGGACGACTGCGGCGTCAGGACGATGGCACGTAAGGGAGACAGGAGAAGTAGACAGGTTCGGGCCACGCGGAGACGTAATACCCTACTCCTGTGTGTATCTGCTATGTGGGAGATGAATGTGGTTTGCTCTTACAAGATGTTCTTGAGGGGTGCTCAGGAGCTCTCCCTCACTTGGGAACGAACTCAGAGTGTTTCTAGCCGCTCTAGAAGCTCTACCAGAAGCCTCCCTCCGGGCAAAAAGAGACCGAGAGCGAGCGAGAGCCAGAGAGCCCATGGAACCGGGATCCCCTTTCTGCTTGGCATGGATCCTCCTTTCATAGTCCAAAGGGAGTCCACAGCGCCTAGCTCACATGCGAGGAGGAATCTTTTCTAGGTATGATATGTCTTGTCGTACGCACGCAGCTGCCTGCTGAGCCACGCCGGAGTCGGCTCGGGACATCTTGTCGTCACGTCACTCGGCGGCTGCGGGCGGCTTGGTCGGGGAGATGTGACAGCGCACGCCATCGCTGCCAGTGCAGAAAACTGAAGCCCTCTCAGTCAAAAGTTCTCTGACCGCGCAGGGAGCGGGCTCACAGGGGGTCATCATGAGAGCCCACGCATGCCCGACCGGGCGACAGGCGCGCCGCACCCCGTCGCCTTGTCATTAATACGGGTGGTTGGAGAGCTGATCCGCTCGACTCAGGCTCGTGCCCGGGGCAGAGAGCTCATCGAGCCCTCCGCGTGCACACGGCGCCGAGCTCCTCAGGGACGGGAGCTGTGAGCCCCGGGCTCGGGGAGCACGCCCCGGGCCCGGGAATGCCCTAGTAATGGGTCCCGGGAATGCGTCCCTGGACCGAGCCAGTGGGTCCCGGGACCGGGGCCCGAGACCATGGTTTCCGGGAACCGGGGGGCGAGACCCGAGGCCCGGGAATGTCCAGTAATGTGCCTCGGGAACGCGCCCCTGGAGCTGTGGGTCCCGGGACCGGGGGGCGAGGCCTAGGTATAGGAAGTCCCAGTAATGTTCCCGGGGACATGCCCCGAGACCGAGGAGGTCCCCAGGACGCGGGGCCCGAGGAGGTGGCTCCCGGGACCGGGGGGGGGGCGAGGCCCGGGCCTAGGAAGGTCCTCGGGACACGGGCCCGAGGAGGTGGCTGCGAGCCATCATCGTGACTCGCCCGGGAAGTGCGCACCCGGGCTAAGGCAGTGCTCGTGTCCAGGTACTTAGCGGGAAAACGGCCGTAACCGGCCGTCACCGATGCAGAATGTGCGCCCCGGAGGAGCCCGCGTGGCCGAAAATCCACGCGTCTCCGGGGTATGTGGGGCCTCCAGTCCTGTTTCGCCGACAATGGTAAGTTTATAAAATTATAATTCCATATCAATATTTAAAAACTGTGTAGAGAACAGAAATTTTGCAAAAGAAAAAAGAACCAGGAGAATTGCACTACAGTTAAAAGCAAGGAGCCAAGAATTGGTTATTGGATGCAGTGTCGCTGTTATGACGTTGGGAATATTTCGTTTAATTATTAGGCAGATAAAGTTGAGCCAACCATAGCTGCCTCATTTATAAACAGGTGAAGCCAACCCCAAGCAATGCCGAGGGGGCAGTTCACTCGCAAGTCGCAATTGCAGTAACTTGTTTCATTCTACGCTCACTGTCAAACATCGTTCAGCATTACATAATGCAATAGACCAAGCAAGGGCTAGAACAGTTGAGTACAATGCATCTCTGCAATTTCCGCCATGGTAGTGCTTTGTTTGGCCAAATCCTGAGTTTCAGGGCAAAACTAGATGACAATTTTCAGGTAACTTACAAACACAAGATATCTTTGTCTAAGTTATTGTTAAGTTTATAGCCTATAATATTTAATTAATCCATATATTGATGAATCGGCTAAACATCCAATGGCGCAAAAAACTGAAGTTGTCCGGTCACCTGTCACCAGCTTAAAAGCAAACTACAACACATGTTATCACACGTATCATCGTCAGCTTCCCTAGAGCAGAATAGGTATCAAAATGGCCACCTATATCAGAAGCTTTTTACTCTCTCTGTTTTAAAATATATTTATCGTTGAATTTAAATTTTGTTTTATACATAATAACTTAGGATATATAAAATATGACTTTTCCCTCCTAAACTCCCCGTATATCCCATCATACCACCAATCCATAGGTCTCATATCCCACCTATTTTAATGAAGGATATTTTAAATATTTTAGCTTAATCCTTAATCTTTTTAAAACCTCCAAAGATAGCTATATTTTGAA
Source organism: Oryza meyeriana var. granulata (assembly GCA_003991445.1). Taxonomy (NCBI): domain Eukaryota; kingdom Viridiplantae; phylum Streptophyta; class Magnoliopsida; order Poales; family Poaceae; genus Oryza; species Oryza meyeriana. The sequence goes on along the minus strand of RYFJ01004298.1, from coordinate 22,923 downwards.
CGAAGGGCCAAAGATAGCTATATTTTGAACGAAGGGAGTACTTCAGAACTTCGAAACAATATGCTTCTGAACTTTGTGATGGACTAAATTGTGAAAAATATTGAATATGGGAGAAACCCTATTAATCTATTGTGCATTGCATCGACTCTTGTGGGGGTATACATAGGACACATAAGAGGTAGAGATTTGGAGTATAAGACAAGTTAGAGTAGTTTTCTATCTCTAATATTCAATTTTATCTCTCTAGTATTCTATTTATCTCTAGAGTTTATATTCGACTCTATTGTCTCTAAGTATATATATCTATACTTCTAACATCCCGTTTAGTCATAACGGGAGTAAAACGGATGATTGCAACTTATTTAAAATCTTGTATTTTCACTATCTTCTTTTCTTCACCATCATTAATTGCGTCTCTGATGGACGGTCCGTCACCTAGAGCAGTGTCTGCGTCCTCTTTTGGTGTTGTTCCTTGACTAACCTCTATTCCCTCCCACGGTCGCAGCCACAGTCACAGCGGGAGTGTCATGGATGATAGTGATGACACGAGCACTTTAACTGGAGTTGTCACTGATGATTTCCTATAGACGTATGTCAATGTAGCTGATCATGAAGTAGTCGTGGTCGTGGTAGTCATGGTAGTCGATGTAGCCGCACATAGCTGAAGACACAAAAAAAAACTATACTTTGTTGGAATGATGGAGCTGCAATCATAGAAGGTGCACCTTGCAGATGTTAGAGGATGCCATTGGGGGCGTCCTGTGAATGTCAGAGAACGCCGTTGGACGACGGAACCACCAATTTTGGTTGGACTCTATACGTCGTGTAGAAGGTCATCATAATAGTGACGTTGAGTCGATGCAATCGCTGCCGTCATAAAGGACGTGGTCGTTGCCATTCTTGTTAGAGGATGCGAGATGTCCATCTTTATAGACGAAGCATCTTGCAGGATTTGTGTTATAGGACGCATTGGTGATGTCATTCTTGTGGAGGAATCGACGGTGACATGTTGCCATGTTGATGAAGACCACTGGCAATATAGTGTCGGCGATGTGGTGAACGTGAAGGAGGAATCCTCCTGGTAGACTTCGGTGTGCGTTAGAAATTTGACCAATGATATCCGGATGGCTTCGGTTGATTTTTCTCGTCTCCTCAGGAACCGTGCGAGAGAGCCGATGCACTGCTCGCCCGATCTTGCAGTCGTATTTCTTGGTGTAGTAGTTCTAGCTCTAGACGGAGGAGCCGTGGGATTGATCATGAAGGCGCTGGCGCCTGGCGGTGAGGTCTGTGCAGCTGCACACTGGAGCTTCGGCTCGTTGATTGGCCTCGTCACGAGCGGCGCGATCGGCGAGTCGACGAGGTCATCAGCCTCTTGCGGTTTGCCTTCTCTTCTTGTGGTCAGCTTGTGCAAATGGGGACAACGTGCTTGCTGGTTGCAGACATTGATGATGCATGGATGACGATGGTCTTGATATGTAGATGTACATGGACGCTGTGGTGGCGCCTTCATGGAGGCAGACCACCGATCGCTGGGTGTGCATGCACAGTTTGCCTCGCTGACGTGCTCCCTGTGCTTGTGCTGTTTCTCCTCCTTGTACCTCTCGTACTCGTCCTGACCGGTGTTGATCTTGTTGCAGCAGCCGATGACGTCGCAGAGTCCAGGTTCGGTGATGGGAGGTGCGGTAACTGCGAGATGCGGCGCCGCCATACGGAAGAAGAACTTGATGAAACAGGCGATGTTTCAGCCATGCGCGGTGCCGAGATGTCCACCGCTGTAGCTAAAAGGAATCGATCAAATAGTAAACATTGGTAAAATCTAATCTACTCTATGGATGATTTATGGTGGCTAATTGATGTGGCACCCTAGAAAGACTAGAGAGACTGATCTCCTCTCCCTGGGGCAGCATAAATGGGAGGTGTATCAGACCAAAGATCGAACAACTTTGGTCTATAGTTTTTACTATGTGAAAAATATTGAATATGGGAGAAACTCTATTGCATTGATCTTTGTGGGATATATCTAGTATACATAGGAGATAGAGACTTAGAGTACCGCGCAGGCCAGCGTGTGTGTAGCAGCGCACTGTAAGGCGCGCTTTATATGAAGCTACAGTAAAAATAATAAAAAATAAAATATTGAAAAAACAAAATAGTAAAAAAATCGAGTAAACTTTATACTACTAATTTAAAACTTTCATCTCTAATTTTAAAACTTTCAATTCAATTTTTGAAACTTTCAACTCAAATTTAAAAACTATCAACTAAGAATTTAAAAAAATCTACTTAAATTTTAAAATTTTTAACTCAAAATTTAAAACTTTTAATTAGATTTTTGAAACTTTCAACTTGAAATCTAAAACTTTTACTCTTCTTATTTATGTATTATTTTATAATTAAAATTATTAAGTATTAATGATGGTACGAAGGGGATGATTAGGGTTAATGACAGTGCTTAGCGACTTTCCATGCGGCCATGGCACGCACAAGTTAGCCAACCCGCGCGCGCGTACTAGGCATGCCCCTTGGAGTACAAGATAAGTTAGAGTAGTTTCCTATCTTTAATATTCTATTTTATCTCTCTATGATTCTATTTATCTCTAGAGTTTCTATTCGACTCCACGCTCGCGCCATGTGCCGCGCTCGTTCAAGTTTGAACACGAGCGCGGGCGCGCAGGCACGGGCCCACGGCGGTCAGCGTAGTACCACACCAGGATGGGAAGGCCGAGGCAGCAGACGCCGACGTGTGGCGATGCTCGCCCGCTGCCCGCCCGTTTTTACCACTGAAAAAAGGAAAAAAAGAAAAAAAAATAGGAAAAATATGGAAAAATTAGAATTGTGCTAAAAATAGGGAATATAGGAACAAAATCTTTGCAACAAAAGAAAATCTTCATAAACTTTTTGGAAGATATGAGAGGAGAAAATTTTCATATTTTTTAAATAAGAAAAATACCAAAACACACATATAAATTCTGCATAAATATAGAAAAATTAAAATTTTGCTAAAAATATAGGGAAAAAAGAGGAATGGCTTTTAATGAAATTGATATTACATGGTTGTCTCATTAAAAAATTTATAATGCAAAAACTCATATTTGAGAAAACCATAATAAACAAAAGAGTACAACTAAAGGTCAAAACTCAAAAATAAAGATGTGCTATCAAAACTCAAAAATAAAGATGTGCTAATCTAGTTCATTATTATCTAGGTAAGGATTATCAAACTGCGCAGCTAAATCCTGGTTCTCCGCAGTGTGTTGGGCATATTCCTTAGTTAGCTCCTAGTCTTTGACGGCAAGTACATTTCTACCAACTCGCTGCGCAGATTTCTTCTTCTCTCGTCAATAATTCTTCCACAAAGACTGAAGACCGATTCGGAGGATATCGTAGATACAAGCACCGTGAACACATCCCGTACTAGTTTTGAGAGCACGGATATTAGGTCTTGTGATTGTTCCACCACCCGAGCATGTTGATATCTTCCTGGTTGATGGAGTCACTGTCCAAGTAGAAGGTCAAAACCCTGGGCATCATGCAAAGCGTTGGCAATACTTCAGGCGGCCGAACTTCCACCACCAGAGCTAGAAGAGGAACCACCACCCCAAATTTGACCCACTGTAATTTCTTCTTACCTGGTACAGGGACAGGTGGGGCTCTTTGCACGAGAACTCCTTGAAACTTATTTTCATATTTTTGAAATACCTCGTACAATTTAGTCTTAGCATTAGAATAATAGTTACTATAATCAATATTCATTGCATCTCCAATAAGATTCAATATACTGAGTAATCCCCGTATTTTACCCTAGGATCAAGAATTAATGCAAAAACATACAACATTGGGATTTTACTCCAATATTTAAGATATTTTTGTTTCATATGAAATATTGCAGGTCCTAGCAGATAGTCATTTTCATATTCTCACAATAAAGTGGCAATCTCAAAAATTATATGCAAAATTAAAATAGCTGTTGGATAATAAATACCAGATAAAGTAATAGTTACATCATAAAATATTTAAGAAAGTAATAGAATCTTTTGACTACATGCCAAGTTTGTTCTGTCAGTAGCGGTTGCCCAGCACTAGTTATGACATTCTTTGATTGCAAAAAAAAAATCAATAAATCCTCGTAAGGTAAGACATGCTTCAACATTAGATAAGTGGAATTTCATCGATGGTCCCCATTCGTGTGGAACTTACATGAACGCTTATCCAAAGCGATGTATATCGATGCTTTGTATCAGCAATAATAATATGGGGCTACTCGTGAGACATAAACTTGATGGACTACAAAGAAACACAAAACGATTTAATCTAGTTTAGGTCCTCAAGGAGAGATAATACCCTACTTCCAGCTGTTGTGTATTGCCTTTGAGGTTTCTCTGATGAGATTGTAGTGTTTTCTCTGGTAAGATCGTTCTACCCTTGGGGGCTCCTTGCCTCTCATTATATACTGAGGAGGCAAGGTTACAAGATAGGAATTCTAGTCGGACTCAACCAAGGAATTTCCTTTTAGGAACACAACGTAACCGGTTAGGACTATACCCTTTTCCTTGTAATGCAAGGTAACATATACCGAAACCTATTGTATCCCTAATTACATAATTATGCCCATTCTTTATTCGAGCGGTCACAAAGCTTTCCATGAGGTACCCGAGGCATATGGCCTCCACAGTAACCCATGAAACTTTCATAGTCGAGTCGCAGCTGACGCCGAGTGCTCATCCTCTTTGGTGAAGATTTTCCGAGTGCCTTACTCCCAAGTACCCAGTGTCCGAGTACCTCTTCTCCAAGTCCTGTTTCATATCAGCTGGCAACAATAAAGGGTTTCATAGAAAAATATGAATAGTGTGCACCGAGTAGGCGCGCCTATTAGGTGTAGTCCCCGACTTTGTGCTTAATTGTGAAATAATTAAACATAAAGTCAAAGATCTTTAACCTTTAAGTCTTTCCCGACTAATATATTTCTCAGAAATTGGACTCTTCGGCATCATATCAGTTAGAAATGTTTTTTGCTTAAGACAATTTGGCTAAGCATGTAAGCCAAGTACCACTTTATGGATTTTGACCTAATATGTGGTTAGGTGTACTTGAGAGATACCTGCATCCCCAATTTTAATGGAGACCAGCTGTTGATCCTTATAAGGATATATCCTCAATACCTTATCAAATAATTTAGATATCGGAACATATGTGTCCAGCAATTAGGTTTAATATGAAGCATATCTAATTATTTTAATCAGTTCTTGTAAAATAGCATATGTACTGTGATTTTAACACAGATAGTCATTGGCCCAATAAGACATGCTATTTAGGAACTCATGTCTTGCAGCACATTACTAAACAAGCCAGCCCAGACCAGCTACCCAGCACAGGCCTATAAAGCTGTGGGGAGAGAGAAAAGATTCCCTTTCTCTCCCAAATCACCAAACGCTTCATCTTCCCGCAATTGCGCCAAACTTTATGCTCTTCGCTCCACCTAGGGTTTTCTGTTTCTCGAGCTCCCCTCCAGAAATCCACAGGGATCTCCTCCCCTGCAACTAGGGATGAAACTAAACGAGATAGATCCCGTACCGACCGTTTTCGTTTTCTATATTATGATACCGTTTTCGACCGTTTTCAAATTTGGCAAAACATAAAAAATTGTCATTTTCAATTGGTTTCACAATCATTTTCAACCATTTTTTGTCCTCATTATTTACTAAAATATAGAAAAATCCCGTACCGACCGTTTTCGTTTTCTATATTGTAATACCGTTTTCGACCGTTTCCGACCGTTTTCATCCCTAGCTGCAACGATTCCCATCTTCCAGAAGCTCTTCCCCACAGTTTTACACCCCGACGATGCCGAAAGCTCCATTTGACATCCCCAACATGTCGTCTGGATCGTGGCCTACATCCAACACCAGCTTGACGAAGTTGGCTCTTCTAGAGAGGAAGAAGTGCCTCCAGCCTAAGGAACTCATCAACTAGCGCCTCGCTATTGGTGAGTCGACCCCCTCTCCAGGTCCCCACAAACTCATGGTCTTTGCTTCTTTCTTCAACCGTGGACTCGCTCTTCCTACTTCTGATTTCCTTCGCGGTTTTCTTGATCATTACAAGATCGAGCTCATCCACCTCAACCCCAATTCCATTCTTCAAATCTCTATCTTTGTGACTCTCTGCGAAACCTTCCTGGGGATTGATCCCCATTTCAATCTTTTTCGCTTTCTTTTTCATGTTAAGCCACAACCCTCCAAATATAAAATCCAGGTGATAGGGAGAGCAGGCCTTCAACTCCGTAATGAGATAAAGGGGGCCTACTTACATATTCCCTTGAAGACCTCACTGAAAGGGTGGCACAGGAGTAGTTTTATTGCTCTAATCTTGAGCCCTCCTTGCCGCCCTTCTCCAGAAATCTCCTCACATTACTGGAGAGCTGGACTGCTCTGCCGTCACAGGCGGAGCTGGTTCTAGTGCAGCTGCCGTTGGAGAAGATAGACGCCTTGAAGAACATAGGGCTGACCGGGCCTTGGGTGGCCAGGACCTTCCAGAATCGTCGGATTCAACCCTTGAAGGCCATGATTCACCTCGGCTACGATTATGAAGGGAAGAAGGATCCAACTTGGGAGTGTACCGACTTCGCCAATAAGAATGTCGTCACCGACACCTTGCTTGGCTACTTCATCAATAGAGTTGTCGAGACTCTAGATGCCGAGAGAGCCTCCAAGCCATACTGCAAGGAATGGCTCCGCCCCGGTCGGCAGTAATATCTCATTTTCTCATTATCTTTGATGCTTGTCTGTCACACCCTGAAAATCGGCCTAATTAAAAATTTATTCTGGGTAAATGGAAATACAAGAATACACTAGAAAAATTGTTTGAGAAAGTGCTTGAATAAAATTTTGAATTTTCCAATATTAAAAATCCCAAGTTGAAATTTAAAAAAAATGCTCGGAGGCTTTTTTATTCCTGGGTTTTGTCGAAATATTTTAAGCGTTTAAGTATTTATAATAAATATAATAATAAATTCTTCATGTTTCATGGTGGCATTTACTTTCGATAAATTCCCTATGATTTAATGAATTCTCTGAAATTTTCTCGGATTTTTTGGAGCTCAAAATTAATTTAAATGAAATAAGGATCACTTTAGTAACTAAATAAATAGAAAAATAAACTCCTTTTTTTCTCCTCGATCTAGGGTTGTTTCTGGTCCTATTGTTTTCTCCGTCTCTTCGACTCAGCCCCGTGTTCCCCTCTTATTCAATATCTGGTGCCGAATTTAAAACCCTAAAATTCCTTTGAATCCCCATCCAAGATTCTCAGTATCCGAAAATATCTTTTTCTTGTTGAATCAAATCCTAGATATTTCCCCGAAACTCCTTTTCTCGAAATGAATCCAGATCCCCAGACATTTTTTTGGAGTTGCACAAATCTCAGTCTCCAAAAAGTATTCACATCAATCCCTTTATTTCCAATACTCTAAATGTTCCATTCCTCAGGAAATATTCTAATTTTCCGGATCCCCAAACTATCCAAATATTTTGGAAGTTCAAATATTCCTCAAATTTCCCGATTTCTCGACCTCTGCAAAATAACATCCATAAATATTCGGAATATTCTAGAGTTTCGAATAATTCCGCAATTTCTAATTCCGGAATATAACTCAGATTCCACAAATATAAATTCGAATTTTCCGATTCTTACAAAATTGGAATTTTCTGAAAAAAAAAACCTCCTGTTTTTTTCCTTTCCAATTTTCCCCTTTTCCTTTTTTCCCCCTCCTTTTCCTTTTCCTCCCTTCTTTTCTTTTTCTCTTTCTCTACTGTTCTTCTTCCACCCGGCCTCCTCTCTCTCTCTCTCCTCCTTCCTTCTGCCTCCTCTCTCTCTAGCCGAGCCCCCTCGGTCCCCAGGCTCGGCCTGCGCCCCACGCCCCGGCCTCGGCCCGCGTCACCGCTGCCTGGCCCAGCCGGCCCGCGCCGCCGCCTCGCTGCCGCCCGCGCGCAACCGCCGCCGTCGAAAATTCCGCCAACGCCGCCGTCCCGCGTGCGCCCTAGCCGAATCCCCCTCTTAAATAGCGGTCGCCGCCCCCTGCAAGCCCTAGCCCCAGCGCCGCCGCTCTCTTCTGCCGCCCCAGCGCCGCCGCCGCGCCTTGCCCTGTCGCCGCCGCCGCCGCTCTCTTCTGCCGCCCCAGCGCTGCCTCGCCCTGTGCGCCGTCGCCGCTCTGCGCCCGTGTCGCCGTCGCCGTTCAGTGCCGTCGCAGGCGTCGCGCCGGTGTCCGAAGCCCGCCGCCGGTGAGCACTCCCTCCGGCGCCCGTTGGTCTATCCCCGCTCGGCGTCGGCCGTCGCGTCGCTCTCTGCCATCGTGTGGCTATGGCCGTCCGCAGCCGTCTGCAGCCATCGACTGCCGCAGCCGCACCTGCCACCGGTCGTCGTCGTCGCGCCGTTGCGCCGTCGTGCATCTCCTCTGGCCCTGTTGTGCCATGGCTGGACAGCCGAGCTCGGCTGGCTCCTCTGCGTGCCACTGCCGTGTGGGCCCACCGGCACCCCCTCCCCGTGAGACAGACGTGTAGACCCCGCTGGTCTCTCCCCTTCCAGGATGACAAGCGGACCCCAGTGCACAGTACCCAAACAGGTCTCGGCCGTCCATCGAATTTGATCAAATCTGGGCCATGCAATTTTCATAAAGCTCGTGATTAAATCTCGTCCGTCCGATCGGTTTCAATTTAATTTGAGCCGTCGGATTTCCCTAACTCTCAACCCTGCCACCTCAGCCTTATCTGCCTACACCCTCCACCTCGTCCTTCCTGTCATGTAGCATCCTAGTCACCAAGTTCACCCGAACCTCTCTGTTCCCTGGTCCATGGACATAGTCCATAGTATCGGTGTCCATGACAATGGATCCCACTCCAATTGCCCATAAAAAATAATTCCTTTGATAATTATTTTCCGAAGTAATATTTCATTTCCTTTCTTTTCGGATTTCCTCTGAAATTAAACTTCCGGAAGCCATATCTTTTCCGTCCGAACTTCAATTCGACATGTTCTTCTTCCTAAATTCATCTAAAATCATGATCTACATGTTTATGTACTTTTATGTACTGTTTATTTAGAGTTTTTTAGGTTTTCTCCTCATTTTGCGTGTAGTTGTGTAATTTCGCCGTTTCAGAAGATCGTAGAGTCTGCAGAAGGGTTCGGAAGAGCAATCAAAGGCGTTTCTGTTGCAAGGCAAGTCACACGATAATCTTCTTGAGCATGTTGATCCCAGTTGTGAAAACTATTTTATTTTAACATTATTGCATGAAATGTTTTGAATGTCATTATTACGGGTTATTTATCTAGTATCATATATTCCTTGCTTGTGGCCGTCAATTGATATTGGTACCTATACCTTGATACCCTGGGTAATTAATGCTGACTAGCGAGGTGACTGCTTAATGATCTAGCTACATTAATTAGGATTTTGCTTAGCCATGCCTAGAAACGGTAGCGTTATTTCACGTGGGGAAACTATTCAATCGCCAATGATTCATTAATCGTTAATGGCTATATTTTCACGACTGTTGGTCGTGGTTGGTTAATTAATCTTGACAACTAAAATTTGACTGAAAAGTGGGTTGTGAGCACCAGGGTTGGAATGTTGCTAGTGATGCTCATGACAGTTAAGGACCGATTCACGAACTACTTGTTGCAAAGCAATACCGTACTAACCACAAGCCAGAATTGGCAATGACTAGACTCGTAGTGTAGCGAGTTCAATAGGAGGCCCCAGAGTGTGTTTGTGGCTGTGTCAATAAGAGAACTATGTCTGTGTCAATAAGTCCATGTTTCGGGCATTGGACCGTCTCCCTGTTAGGTGGCTGATCAGTTCCTGCCGGAGACTGGTGGTTCAGCAGGTGGCTCTTCTGTTGGGTGAGTTGCATGAAAGATCTTGTCACGGTTTCCCCCTTTTCAGTACCATGGTGGTATTTCGGGGCATGGTAACATGTGTAGAACTGTGTCTTGTGGGTAAATTTGTACACCTCTGACCAGAGTAAAACTATTCAAATAGCCGTGCCCGCCGGCAAAGGGCGAGCCTAGCAATGTTTTCTATGATTAGTCCCACACTAGTCATTAATGGTGATAAATGATGAAAATTTGATAACTCCAGTTTGGAGGGTTATGGTTTGGGCCAGAACTGCGTTGGAGCACTGTTCAGAGATTGGTTCAATGTTGATAATAATTAAACTATACTATTTTAATGTTTTTAAATGCAAATATTTTAAAGGTTGTTTAAGCAAACGAGCCATACTATGTCTTTCCTTTGGAATCCTGCTGCATTATTTACTTTTCCATGTGTGGCTTGTTGAGTACGGTGGGTGGTACTCATTCTTGCATTATTGTAATTATCACAGTAAAGATTCGCGCGAGGAGAAGTTTAGTGTTTGGCTTAAACCACAGTTGAGCTGCCTGTGGCTTGGTGCTGCTGCTACGCTACGTTGTCGTCCCGTTGCTGATTTCTTCTGTGTGAGGACTAAGTGCCTCTTCTGTAAGTATTTATGTTTATCAAATTATCGATTTATGTACCTCAGCTGATTCCTGAACGAGGGTTTATTGCACAAATTAGTTTTTAAAATTCTCGTTAATTTCTGGGCGTGACATTGTCTGCAATGAATGGCATGAACACTGTCCAATTGAATTTGCCTTGATGTGCGACACTTGCAGGAATTTGCCGAGTTCTCCTCGAACCCTCCTAGCCGGTTGGCCAGTGGGTCTAGAAAGTGGTCGACCAGCCTCTCAGCAGTCCAACCCAGCCCCAAGAGGCATGGGAAGCAACTCATGATGGACCAGGCCAAGAAGAAGAGCATGCCAAGTAAGGCATCAGGCGGTCCGATGATTAAGGACCCCAGCAGTACAGCCTCAGGAACGTACCACCAACCCACCTTCAACCCAGTCGGCCACACCTAATGTGGCGCCAACTAGGCCAAGTTTTGCACCACCTACTGCCGCGCCCCAGAGCCCGACAGTAGGCGGTGCATCGCTACCAAGTAGGCCTTCGGGCCCCTCGCCGACTACCTCCACCCCTGGCGCACATGGGTGGAGATTCAAAACTTCCAAAAGATATAAAAATCCTTAATCTTTAGAAAATCTTAAGTTTTCTTGCAATGTCTTGATTGCAGCATGATCTTGCAGGAAGCCGAGTGACGCTGACCCTAAGGGGACAACGCCACCGACCCCCGTAGCCGTCTCTGTCCCTACTGGGGCCGAGCTGGTTTTTTCAACCCAAACAGCATAGTGACATAACAGTATGCCCCGAATGGCATGATAAAAGAAGTCTTCAGACAGTCACCCTCCTTTAGGGTGATTTGATGGTATCCCGAGTAACAGTTGAGAAAACTGAGTAATCTATTCTTGGTAGACCAAATGGATCTTTGGGACACGCCTTGTTTAAGTCGGTATAGTCGACGCACATGTGCCATTTACCATTCTTCTTCCGGACCAGGACTGGGTTTGCCAACCAATTCGAGCGGTAGACCTCTTTGATGAACCCGGCTGCTAAGAGCTTGGTTATCTCTTCCCGAATAGCATTTTTGCGGTCTTGTGTGAAGCGTCGTAGTCGTTGCTTGACTAGTTTGGCGTCTGGCTTGATGTTTAGGAAATGCTCAATCACCTCTCTTGGTACACCAGGCATATCGAAAGGCTTCCAAGCAAATATATCCTTGTTCGCCTGGAGAAAGGTGATGAGCGTGTCTTCCTATTTGGGGTCGAATCCGATCCTGACAAGTACAGTCTTGGTGGGGTCAGAAGGGTCCAGGTGGATCTTATTAGTTTCCGAGTCCGCTGAAATTCCCGACTTGGCTACTTTTTTCGTTCGCCGGAACTTGGCCGTGCTCATTTGTAGTTGTTGCGGCTAGTCGGATATTGCTTCGTTCGACTGCAGCATTCTGAGACTGGGCCAGCTCGCAACTCTCCTTGTCGCAGGTGAAGGCTTGCATGACATCACTGCACAAAGAAAGTACTCCTGCTGGTCCTAGCATCTTGAGCACCATATATGTATAGTGCGGCACCTCCATGAATTTGGCGAGTGCAGACCGTCCAAGTATAGTGTGATACGCGGTCTCGAAATCAACAACCTCAAAGCAGATGTTCTCCATACGGAAATTCTCCCGCGTGCCAAAAGTAACTGGCAAAGTGATCTATCCAAGTGGAGTTTAAGAGAGGCTGAGGATTACCCCGTGGAAGGGAGCAGTACTCGGCTGCAGCTCGAATCGAGGTATCTTCATCTCGTCGAGCGTCTTGGCGAATAAGATGTTGAGTGCGCTTCCTCCATCAATGAGAACATTCTTCAATTTGATGCTTCAGATGACCAGGTCCAGGACGAGTGGATAAAGCCCTGGATGGGTTACTCGGTCGAAAGTGATTGCCGTCTTCGACCAGCGCAGATACTGAGAAGCGTCTGACGGGACCGAGTTCACCTCTCGGGCGGTTAGCTTCTGTTTGCGCTTAGACTCATATGCGGACGGCCCTCCAAATATGTGGTTAAACTCAGCCTGGGGACCTTGATAGTCGCCAGCTGCGCCCGAGTCTAGCTTATCCTTGTCCTTCTGCTCGCCAGACGTAGATGTCTGCTTGGAAGCAAACTTCTTTAGCGTGAAGCAATTTTTAGCCGTGTGCTTCCCCTTTGGGTGAAAAGGGAATGACCCGTTCATAACTTTCTGATAGTCGTCGGTCCTCGGGGGTCACAGTCTGCTTCGCTCGACTGCTGCCACAACATTGTCTGACTTGCGTTTGCGGTTGCCGGACTTAGTCAGGGCTGTGTCGTCGGTGTCGTTCCGCTCCTTCTGTCGGGGCTCCTTCTTGTGGTCTAGGGTCTTAGCAATAGCGTCGGCCAAGTCGGCGTATTTGTTCGTCATATTGAATAAAGCCTTGACGGAGTTGGGAGGCTTCTAAGTAAATTTAGCGATGAACAGGGTATCTCTGACTCCCTTGCGGAAGGCGGCGATGACAACCTCATCTTTAATTTTGGGGATTGAGTTCCTCTTCTCGGAAAACCGCTTGATGAAGTCACGAAGGGACTCGTTCTTCCTTTGATGGTAATAGTACAAATCGTACTCGGAAGATGGCCTCTCGTAGGTTCCTTGGAAGTTTGCAACGAAGCGTTCACGGGGTTCCCCACAGGAGCCAATTGACCGCCTAGGAAGCCCCGTCAGCCATGTCCTTGTCGAGTCGGCCAAGGCGACTGGCAAGTACTTAGCCATGGCCTTGTGGTCACCTCTAGCCGCTCATATTGCCAAGGTGTATATGGTCAGCCAGGACTCTAGGTTGGTCTTGCCTTCGTACTTCTCTATACCAGTCGGCTTAAAGCCGGATGGCCAATCAACTTTGTTACAGTTCGTGCGTGAATGCCGGAACTCCTTCATCTAGGTGAGGGCTCCGACTCTGACTACGGCGATGAAACCGCTCGTGGTAGAGATCAAAGTGCTCATGCTCGTCTTTGAGTTGGCGACATTCATCCTCCTCGCGTTCCCGGCGTCGAGCGTTGATATCATGGTGGAGATCCCGCCGTACTCGTCCTCGGGCATCCTGGTTGTCACAGCGCTCCTCACAGTGATCACATCGTCAGTCGTTGCTTCAGTTGCCGAGAGACGTATGCTGGGACTCCGAGTGGTGTTGACTGGAGCCAGCTGCTCGGCGCCGTGCTGAGGCAGATGAGACCGCTGTAGCTGAGGCCGTCTTATTTGATGGTATGAGAGTGTCTCCAGACTGTTGTCGCTGCTGGTATGCTACAGTGGTAATCATTGCCTTGATCCTTCCAATAGTCGGGGTAGCCTGATAGTCGGGCCCGAATTGCAAGGTGTCTAGTAGTGTGGCAGTGGCCACGACATTCTGTTGTAGGGTCACAAAGACATAGTGGTCGCCTACTCAGGTTTGGAGGATCTCTTGTTGAGAAGTCCGCCTAGCCTTACGCAGGTTGTCATTGCGTGCGTCGCGCTCGGCTTGCAGGCGTCATGCGTCTTCCTCCTATTGCTCACACAGTCGGCGAGCTTCCTCCTCTTGCTGGTCGCGCAGTCGGCGCGCGTCTTGCCCAAGGGTTGATCCCTTTAACGCCATGAACACTTCGTGTGATGGAGAGAAGCTTCCCGAGCTGCTATCCGACTGTAAGCCGGAGTCGGAGTAGTTCAGGTGGGTGATTACAACTCTAACCTCCCTAGATCCGATCTCGAGTAGCTCTGGGTCGTATCCAAGACGAATTCCAGGGGATTGGATCTGCCGCAACGGAGTTAGATTGAAGATATCCGTGGTGTTGCCGAGTCCGAACGAGAGATTGAAAATCTCCTCCTCTCTTAGCCCGATCTCGGTCGGCTCATGGCCGAGTCCGAGTCGAACACCAGGAAAAAGAGTTGTCCCTAGACTCGTAGGTCTTGGAAATCGCCGCAGCAAGTCACCGAAGACAGCTGCAGCGTTGAATAGGCCGGCTGGCGCAAAAACGGCTTGGTTCCTAGCCGATTCGGTCGAATCCGAGTCGGTCAAGGTGAGGTTACCGAGTTTATCGGCGATGAAGTCGAGGCTCCCGAAGCTGATTGTTTTCCCGAGGGAGAACTTGACGTCGTCGATCCTAGTGATTGGATCCATCAGGCTTGATGACGATGATCTCGACAAAGCCCCTACCTGGCGCGCCAACTATCGATGCTTTGTATCGGTAATAATAATATGGGGCTACTCATGAGACCTAAACTTGATGGACTGCAAAGGAACGCGAAACGATTTATCCTGATTCAGGCCCTCAAGAAGAGGTAATACCCTACTTCTAGCTATTGTGTATTGCCTTTAAGGTTTTTCTAATGAGATTGTGGTGTTTTCTCTTGTGAGATTGTTCTGCCCCAGGGGGCTCCTTGCCTCTCCTTATATATTGAGGAGGTAAGGTTACAAGGTAGGAATCCCAGTCGGACTCAACCAAGGATTTTCTTTTAGAAACACAATGTAACCGGCTAGGACTATACTCTTTCCCTTGTCATGCAAGGTAACATATGCCGAATCCTATTATATCCCTAATTATATGATTAGGCTCATCCTCTATCCGAGTGGCCATAAAGCTTTCTATGAGATACCCGAGGCCCATGGCCTTTACAATGCAGAATTGTTTGAAGTACGCAAGTCGAGGATTAGATCTTTGTACGTGGTTCTCTGATTTTTACTTAGTTCGGTCTGATGGATTTGATTTACATGTTGCGATGTCCATTCTAATCAGTGAAAAGAAACGAACCAATTTATGTTGTACATATGCAACCTTCTTTGTGGGCTTGTTGCGAGCGTGGGCAACGCTCGATCGCGTGTAGGGTTGGCAACGGGGCTGCACCCGTCGGGTTTTAACATCCCGTACCCATCCCCATAGCTAAAGAAATAGACTGCCCCCGTCCCCATCCCCGCACGCGGGGGCAGATTTTCCCCGTCCCCGTCCCCGCCGCGGGTATGGGTTACCCGACGGGTCCCCACCCCCGACAATAGAAGCAAACCATAGTCGGCAGCGGTGACGGCCTGGAGGAGACGGCGGCAGCCTTGAATCAGCGACGGCCTGGAGAAAGGGATCGAGGATGGCCGCGCTGCTTGGAGTCGACGGCGGCGCGGCTGAGTCGATGACGGCGACAGGGTGGCGCCGCGCAGCTTGATTTCACCGGTGGGAGGGGGAGCAGGACCGGGCACCGGGGGAGAGTGGAAGGGGGCGACGACCGGAGCGAGATGCCTGCGACCGTGCAGCGGGGGTGGCGGTCCTGGCGACCTGGACTAGACGATGGCGGCCTGGACGTGGAGCCGCCGCCCCTAGTGGCTGCCGCCCGGATCTCGATCTAGGGTTGCTGCCTGTGAACTGGATTTTATATATATATATATACTCATACACATAGGTCTTAAACTGGGCTTTTAATGGGCTATGACCTGTGGGCTAGATGGATTTTTAGATGTGCTAACTTATACTCAGGGCCCCATGGGTACACGGGGACGGGGGGCTGGGAAACGTCCCCATCCCCGCTCCACCTGACGGGGGGGGGGGGGAGGGGGGCTTTCACCCGTTAACAGCCCCACGGGGGTTAATTTTATCCCGTTTGTACACCCTAATAGATGTTTTACCCGTCAGGGATCGGGGATCAGGGCCCCATTGCCATCCCTAATCGCATGTGGGATCCGACTTGCTACGCGCACAATACGGGATGAGAATCGGACTCCCTGCACGCACGACACCTGATGACGCAAGGACAACGCAGGCGATGGACGAAGACTATTTTCAAAATACTATACCTTTTTATAATAGTAGAGATTAACAACTACAAAATTAATATCATGTGAAAATATTTTCAAATACGAATATAGTGATACTACATGCATTACACTAAACACATATAGTTTTTAGTTTAATTATTAGTTTTCAAATTTTTAAATATTGACTTTACAGAATACAAGGACACCTTATATTTTCAAATAGAGGGAATACTCGGTTAGCTGATTTGTTGGAGTTACCAACTTACCATGTATGTTCTTACGGCTGATATTTGGGTACTCCTATATATATTGGAGTTTTAGGTCAGTTTGGGTCCCTCGAACAATTATCAATTTATACTTGTTTTTTTTGTCTTCATCTACTTTTTTGCTATTACTTTTCATCTTTACCGTTTTGCGCTAAAAAGCGATCGTTTCCTCCACAGAAGAGGGAATCCTTTGTTGCTTGCTCGAAAAGTTACTCGTGTTGCTTTTCATCTTTGTTTGCTCCCCGTCGCGAAAGTACAATGGTTTTCGTGGTTGTTTTGCATGAACCAATTTTAGGTGGAAATAGTCTGGTCATCCTCTCTTCCAGCGGCACAATCAGATCTAAATCAATTGACAGGCGAAGGGGAAGAAGGGGCTCAACTCTGGCTTCTTCGGATTTGGGGATTTCTCCTCTTCTTGGTGGAAGCTTTTGGTGGGGAAAGCGTGGGACGGAGGTGACGAAAGAGAAATGGAAAGTAACCTGATCCAATTTTTCTTTTTGTTTTTTCCATTACCGAGTGGGTGTGGCCGGCGGGCTGGTTGGGTTGGACTGGACCAGCCCAGGTCGATCAGGAGACCGAGTTAGTCAACTACTGCATTATTCTACAGCCGTCCCATTCTAGACACCTAATCAAGGTATACGTCATTCGGCATTCGTATCATGCTTTAAAAAAAGTTTCTACATCAACATTGCTTAGGTAGCTAGTTTTCTTTTTTCTTGAATTGGCTGGTTTTACACAATCTAGTATTACTAGCCTGGTAAGATGGGTCTTCTTGAACAGATCTCTGTTTCTATTTGCATTGTAACAAATTTGAAACGAGCTCAGACAGCATAATCTGAGATTGTCTGAATTTAAAATTGAAGTGCAATTGTTGTCCCAAGAAAGATATCGAAATCAGAAGGATGCTACATCCCAAATGGGCATATAAATTATGTATTTCTGACTAAGGTAGAATATTATAGCTGGATGCGGAATGAACAGAAGAGAAAAGTTGCATGACTAATACTGAGGTGGTGACTTTATCCTTTTGGACTGAAATAGCCTGGATTTGTTCCTGCATTGTGAGTAAATGTACAATGAGGGGCACTAGGCCTATGTCATGTTTTTGTTACCCCATTTTCTTGACACATTAGCGTCTACAGCATGTAAAATCCCACCAAGCATGACAGCTAAGACTACAGGCTTGAGTTTTATTATCAATCGGCCGGCCCTGTGACTTACAAAAATTGGTTGACTAGGCATGCCAAAGTGTTTTTGCATGCCATGCTGCTGCCTTGTGCAAATTCAGTTGGAGTACCACGACTTCCAGGCGTGGTTGGGCCACATAATGAGCTAAAAAGATCGCCCAGTGCTGCATTCAGAAATTGTGGAAGAAAAATGTGAGCAACTGAAATTCATAAGAGTGGCACACGTTCAATGGTTTGGTAGTACTGATTTAATGTGACTTTTCCAAAAATTCAAGCGAGATTAAGTGTGTCATCATAAAAGTGTGGCAGATAGCACACCGATCAAAATTGTAGGTTTTCTAGCTGCATAGGATTATTCTAAAGTACTTGCTTACCAAGAACTTGCCACCAAAGTCCACAAGAGCTCTCACGCGCACGATCTAAATGAAGCCTGAAACATATTATTGGAGCGTTAAAGGCTGAAGATCCTATGATATATGATACAAGGGCATTTTAGGCCTTTTCAGTTAGAAACTATAAACAAAAATAATGATTCTGTGTTACTATGCAAAAGAATTCATGAACAGACACCAGTTGCATACACAAATCTACTACTAGCTAATATTCCAGAAATTATATGTATTTCTTCCATAAAACAATATAGGTAGGATGATAAGAAGATAAATCAGCTCAAAAAGTGGATGTCAACTAGGAAACAGATCCCATAGTAACTAAGGCTTGTTTTGTCAATTTTACAACCCGACTGATGCTGTAACTTCGATCGATTAGAGGCATGTGTATTTCTCACGGGCCTAGAGGCATTGTGTACAGCACTTCAGCTAGAATTAATTTTAGGGATGGCGTGGGTTGGCCCCATGGTTAATCTGTCGCCGGCGGCTCTAGTTCAATAAAATGAACTATCGTTTTATTTTTATCTCATCGCTAGCTAGAACATATTAGACAATTTTCCGCGTAACTAAGAGACAGGCGTTTTCCTACCCGAATCAAGACCGTAAGCAACAAACCAACCTTCTTTTTACTAAGAGGATGGAATAAGATCATGGAAAACTCTTTTAAAGAAAGGATCTTAGGGGCAAAGAAGTGTTGAACCCACCTTGGTTCTGTTAGGGTGCGGAGTATTCGGTCGAAAGGAAGCAGCTAACCCGGCTCTCCAGTCATCTGAACACGTATTTGTTTTGTCCTTTGCATTACCATAGTATTATCGATCTGCCCTGTTTTCTAGCACCAGCAGGGTGGAAAGGACCATAACAAAACCCCACCCTTGCTACCTGTCCGAGCTGTCTCTGCACCGAACAATTTGCAGTTTCTTTCAAAATGTCACCACCACTTGTCAGCTTTGCTCTCTCTTCGGGATTGTCTCTGAATCCAGCCTGTTTCTGTTTATGTCAATGTTAGTTGAGTTCATCAATCCACCCAATGCTCTCTTGTTCGACATGGTCCTTACCATCTTTCTCCTGCCCTTCTCTCTTCTTTTGTGGAGGTACAGCAATTGTGACACTGTTTTCTGCTTTTGGTTTCCCCGCCGAGCCCAACCACCGGAAAGCAGGCTTCCTTGAGTCAGCCTGCTGTATCTGGAAGCCATAATTCAATAGCAGTGTTAAGAAACAGTTTCTAACTTCTTTTCATTTAGCTGCATCTTTTTATAAGTAAAATATAAACCCTACCTTGTCTCAATGGAAGTTCAGTGAGCGACAGCACGTTGAGCGGTGAGCAATGTCATATAGTCTCCGGACTTTAGCTGAACCGCCAATACAAGAAAGAACAATATTAGCATTTTTTTCTTTCACTAGGATTACTCTCCAACAACACGGAAGGGCGCGCATGAGGTCAGACAAAGGGAAAATGTGCGTGAGTACTGACTTCTCAATAAGCGTGTCTCTGACGTGCCTTCACTCCAAGTAGCAGCTTTGCAGCTTCAATCAGTGAAGATATCATTCAGCCAACCCTGAGCTTTTACGAAAGCCCACTTCCTGAGACAATTAGAGTCAGGCGCATATGAGCATTAGTTCACGTATTGATAGAAATTAAAGACGCAAGAACTTCTTTCCTCCAAAGAGCACGTACAGTAGAGTTTATCACTAACATTCACATTGTGACATCCAACACTCTTCCTTCCTTTGATGGTTCTGCCACGAATGTTAAACCAAAAACCCTTACCACCGGCTTTCTTAGACCACAATAAAACTGGTAACTTAAAGCTCGATATAGTGTGTGAGCAGTATGTTACTAGCCATGTAGGAGAGCAGAAGCTTGTTACCTGACCAATCTAAGCCGGGCAGCGAGGGCGCCTGTTGTCAGTGAAGGGTTGGTCAGAGCTGAGACTCAGCCTGTTCCACTATCAGTGAATCACCTATCTAGTATTATCGTGCACATCCATCTTATCCTCAGCGTGTGTGTGCTAGCGCGAGTGCTGGTCACAGCAAGTCCAATAGAAGAAATGAAATTTTGTATAGCAATAGCTACCACTGAAAAATAGTTGGCATACAAATTTACCGTGACAAAGATAACTGATATCGCATACAATGGCCGCAGAAGGCATCCCTCCAAACATCGGCAACCAGCGTAGTCCAATTCCAGAACTTCTCCTCTCACTTTGCGCCTCTGCATGCAGCAAACCTAAGCGGTGAGAGACAAGACGACACTTCAGCGGAGTAATAGACCTACAGTTTCTTCGGTTGAATTAGCACATGAAAAAAATCTGTACAGCAAAGCCGTGCGAGTTGGCTTCCGTTTAATGGCGCATGGTCTGCGACCGCCACTACTCTAACTCCCTACACCAAAGAGATATACGTTTGCTAGCTCCGTGTCCTACACGAATATATCTTCTCGCAGACGAGACATGAAAGAAACAAGATCTCAGATATACAAATCGTCTTATAGACCGGAGCGTCGTACCCAGGTAAAGTGCTGACAGAATTAAAGAACTGGCTACTCCGAACTCCGCACGTATGAGCCACATGTATCGTTAAATGATCCGGCCCCTTCACCAACGCCCAGAGCCTCACACCGCGTATTCCAGCCCGTCATAGACCGCACACTTCTGTCCCGAGCGGCTTTAGCAAGCAAACCTGTTAAACTAAATTACTAGCACACGGAAAGATCGTAGAAGAATTTAGAATCGAGAAACAGTGCCCGCCAAGAAACCACGATATCCCGCCACATGTGCTGCTCCCCCAACGCCTCCGCTATTTAATAGATCTCCCTCATCTGGAGGCCAGACGGACATGGTGAACCCCTGCATGGGGCGACTCGGCTGCTGCGCGTAGTAAATGTAGGTGTCCACGCTTAGTTTCCGCCGCCTCCCTCCCCGACGACCCACACCGGAGCTTGCTCGGCCGATTTGGGGAGACGCAAAGGGACAACAACAGCTGACACCGCCGCAGCCCCCACTAAGCATAGCGATAACGGAGAAGAGATGATGGGGTGTGCTAGCTGTCTCCCATCCACCCCCCCCCACATTGCACCCTCCCGGTATGGGCGCGCCGATTAGATGCCTCCCAGTAGATTGAGAAATGGTTGCGTTGCGCGGGGATGAGTGAGATTTGGCCCGCTAGAAGTTTGTAGGTTGTTTGAAGGTGAGTTGGATTGGCTGAGTTTGGTTCCTCGTGGGGACCATAACTTGGTTGTGTGACATCGGTATGAAGATTGGGAATTCTCGTGATATATATGAGAGATGTATTCTGCGCGGTGCTCGTGGACGAGGTCTTGCATGGATGGTAGTATGCGCAGGCGTCCGCCGTTTGACCAACGAATCGAGGCTGTGGCGCGTGATTGGCGCCCCCGGGGCCTCGAATGACGGTAATCGTCCACATTTCATACAATTTCTCCGCCTGCTTCTCCGTCGGCGGCTCGGCTACCCAGCGAGCGAGTTTCCGTCGCCGTGTATTCCACCCGAGTGTCGACAGGACTGGGGTTTTGTGTGTGCTTTGATTCTGTGTGTGTAGGTCAGTTACTCTCGCTCTAACTCTGCTTCATCGGGCGCGCGCTCACGAAGGCGGGATGCATTGAATGACCTACGCGATTGTACGAGGTTAGCCAGGGAGGCCCACCCGGTGGGCATATACTGGCCGGACCCATTGAAAGAGTCGGTTTTAGCTGAAGCATCGGCTTACGGGGCGTCGGATTGTGCGAGAGCCGCTGACGCCGCAACGCACAACGCGAATGAACATCTTGCTCTGTTTTTCCAACTTTTTTAAGCGCGCTCGGCAGTGCCGCGCGCTGGGCAGGCGCCGAGGCACCGAAGAGGGACGGTGTTTGTGATGGCGCGATGAAACTTTTCGGCGTGTGTTATGAATGATGGTTGGTTGGCAAGAAACTTCCGTGTGGTGATGGTTAGGGCGCGGTGCCGCCGCTGGCCGGTTGTTACGCGAACGCATTCGCCGACAAGTGGCACCGGCACAGGAAGTGTATTGCTGGTCGAATGACTTATGAGCCCATTCCCAATTTGTGACTTGTCTGTCATCCGGGAGGTCACCGGTGTGTAGGTGGCGCCCGCGCCTGCAGCCGGTTTGTTGGGATTGACGTATCTGTGGCCTATATAGCTAGCAGGCCACGTCGCTTGGGGTTGTGTGTGATTGTTATTGGCATCGGCCGCTTCCTCAACCGCGTTGTCACCAACCAGGATGGTTATCGCTCCCTAACTACTTAAAAGCTTAAAAATTTAAATTAAATTTTTAAAATTTTTACATTAGGATAATAAGTTATGTCTGTTACCATATTATAATACTCATAATACCTGGGTTAAGGCCTAGCTTTTAGACTAAGGAGTGCTACCAAAAAAGTATACATGAAGAAAAATATAAAATGACGATAGTAAAAACTTTTCTTAGAAACAATATCGTAGAGATAATTTATGAAGAAGAAGATTTTTCTATATAGATACTTCATAAAAGACAGAATAAAAGATAAATATTGTATGACATTCCATTATTATAACCTTACAAGAGTTGTTTATTACCTTTTTCTTTAACAGTAGTAGAAATTAACTCCCAGATCCATTCTCCTTAATTATTTAACAGGTTGTCATGAGAGTCCTAGAAAACTATAAATAAGTAAACTTTATATTTAACAAATTTTTTCACTACAGTGAATCTCTCTCTAGGTCAATTCAAACTAACAAATTTTTTAAATATTTTTTTGAATATCCTTTAAACACACTTACAAAATATTTTAAAAAATTCAACTATCACAACTCTGGAGATATCTGCATCCGAATTACCCTCCAATTTCTACCGTGTCAGATAGCTTTAAGACATTATAAC